>VWZK01016157.1:321727-367113 GCA_013396935.1 Baryphthengus martii
GTGTTGGGGTCATAGGCTGGACTTGATGATCTCAGAGGTCTATTCCAGCCTCAACGATTCTATGATTCTACTTGCTTATTGTACATTGCTAAAAATTCGAGTGTGGACTCTATGGGAGACCAGCTGGGTCTTTTGATGCACTACACGAACAAGTAATTTGATTCAATGGACACAGATCAATAGATAGAAGCAGGCGGTGCTGAGTCCCCTCCGTCCAGCCATGCAACATGCAGTTCATGTGGTGTACTCTGCACAGGGTTTAGTTTGGGTCGCTGACCATATGTCTGTGCCATACGTCATTTGAAGGACCAGTTGTTAGTTCAGCCCGGGATGTTCCCATTAGGAACTGGAGCACTGTGTTTATACCTGAAGTGGAGTTCTGGTTTAGTTTCCTCTGAAAGGAAGCACTTTCGCATGCTTAAAACAGTCCTGTACACTGAGACACTGCGTGATGAGGCAGGGGGTGATGCTTTGAACTGGAGCAAGTGCTCTGAATCACACACGAGTGTAAAGGCAGCCAGTAGCAGTCACTGACCTGTAGAGAGTGTCTTTCAGGAGAGCACTTGGGCACTGGCAACACGGTGATGGTGGTGACAGCAATGAGCATAATAGCTTAAACAGATTCAAATGTTTTGATTGAGATCTTATATTCAGGACTAGTAAATTCTGCTAAAAAAATGGTAACTTTGAAAATACGTGGTCAATGAGGTGTTCTTGTGCTATATATTAAGCAGCTGACTATTTTAAAGCATAGAATTTTTCATGGTGCAGTTTGCAATCAGCTTAATTTTATTGGGTAGGAAGAAAAGTTGGTAAAAAAAGTCCAGTTGATCACGTGTATTCAGCGACACAGCTGAGCATAAGTATTTACAGCTCTTTAGCTGAAGACAGGGACAAAGAGGGTATGGTTATCTGTTTTCTGCTTTTCTTAGGAAATTTTCTTCTTTTTGACATTGATTTTTCCCTGCTTATTCTCTAGCTCTGCTAGTGGCAGCAAGAATGCATGATTTCCGACGTACTGTTAAAGAGGTCATCAGGGTGGTCAAGGTTTGTGAGTCTACATTAAGGAAAAGGTCAGTACAGTTTTATTGCTTTTATCTCTCATTTACAGTGCTGAAGAGTGGTGTAGTCTAAAATGAGTGTGTATCAGCAAAAACCAGGTTCTTTTCCTTTTCAGAAGTGCCAAGAATAAAATAAGTACATGTTTTAGCTGGTCGTGTTTAAGTGCTAACACCTACCTGTTATGTAAGGCCTGAAATGTTTAGCAAAGATGGTGAGGAGCACTGTGCCCATTTAGCAAGTGAAGAGTTGAAGGCAAAAAAATGTTGGGTCAGAATTGTTAACAGTGTTGTCATGTCCTCAGAAGAAATAATTGATTGTTTCTTGAAGCTGAGGGTGTACTGTGGGTTGTTTTTATTTTTTTTCCATTAATCTAGAATAGAGTGCTGAAAAGTTGTGTCCTTTAGCTGTTATTGAACGGAACTTCTCAAAATACTTTACTGAAATGTTCATTTTTGATAGTGTTGCACTACTAGTAAATAGAAAACAGTGCAGTGAGTCTAATGATAAGTGCTCTGAAGGGGTCCGAAGTGGAATTACCAGCAGAATGTGAGTCTGAAAGTGGAAATTTCCCAAGTACCTTTGGCATTTTTAATTTTTTTTTAAGATCCAGTAGTATTTTCCATATTCTGATGAAGTAAGCAGTTACCCAATTTCCCTTATTTTAGTTTTGAAAATCTGTAGCATTATCTTTCTCTATAAGCTCAATAAAAAATGAGCTAACTGTGAAATACCATGTTCTCTGTTGCCCCTTGTTGGAAATTTTTGTACCACTGATATATTCTGAAGTTTATTCCACCAAAATCTGTCGTCAGAAAGCTCCCCTGGTGTCTCTCCTTCCACCTTGCTGAGACCAGCTTAAGCACATCCGGCTGAATCTCATACCTATTAATAACATTCGCTTCTTAATTGCAAAAAATATTTTGCCCCAGACTGCATTTGTGGAACAGGAATGATGCTGTTTCCCAACCATGCATGAATGATAAGGAGTTAGTTTATAGTGTTGGAAGTGCTTCAAGATAGTACAGCTATAAGGATGGAGCAGTACAAATGCCACGTTTTTTCCTTTGGTCGACAGATCATGTGTTGTAGTGTGCATTTTGTATGATTAATGATTTATGCACCCACAGTCTACTTCAAGGTGCTTTGGTTAAATAGTTAAAGAGCTTGTTCTTACTAAGAAAATAAGCATAATAAATTAGAGTTGGAAGGAAAATTAATTTGAGCAATTGTTTCAAGTGAAGAAATCTTACTTCAAAATTCATGCTTTGAAATGTTTACTCAAGTCACACATATCAACTAAAATGACAGCCTTATTTACTTTGACAGGGTAAACGTGACAGCTGAATTATTTTCAGGCAGCTATAATTACAACTGTATTTATCACGAATCTGTAAATTTGATTGATGTTTTTCAAATAAGAGCATGTTATATAGTATTTAATGAAGGCAAATAAAAAAAATACCTTTGAATAACTGCACTCTGTTTTTTTCCTCTTCTTTCAAGAATTCCTCTCAAAAATGCCATAGAGTAGAAGCAGCCTAAATTAATAAGAATGTTTCACATTCTTAAAACTGTCTTTGCTTCTCAGTTTGTTGTACAGTTTTATTTCCTTTTAATTATTGCTGTAGCTACTCTGTTTTGTCATGGGCTGCTGCTGCTTTGTGTGTTGTGAAGGTGTTGAGCGTAGCTGTGTGAACGCTCACTGAAGGACGGTGTTGGATGTTAGGCTCACGGCTGATGGCTTTGTCCTGACAGCTCGTGAAGTGAAACCAACCAGGAGTCTAGACAATGCCCAAACTTCCAGCTTGCAGGTTCTGCTGTGCGGTTTGATTTAGCTCCCGGTTGGCTACGTGGCTCCTGGGGAAGCACAGACCATTGGAAGGTGGACTTGCTTTTGGTGCCGACTGGAATTCCGCAGCAGAAATCTGCAAGGGAAGGGATGGCACCGACATGAGGTGCCTTCTCCCTCTGCCCTGCAGAGGTGGCCCAGCAGCTGGTGGGGGACAGGGCTGTGCTGATCAGTGGTGTGGCTGAGAATGTGGGAGTGATGCTTTCTTAAAAAGTCCTGCTTGACTTCCTGTTTTGGGAAAACCCTCAGGAAGGGGTGGCAGCCCTTCGCGAAGGAGGACCTTGTTTCTGATCCTGTGTAGCGCAGCTGATGCGGCTGTACAAAAAAGGATTAGTTTCACCCCATTGTCCATCAGCTGGAGAGCACTAAAGCCTATATGCCTGTAGCCTGTCACCTCTTTCACTGCTGTGTACCAAAGGAGTAGCTCTTAGGAGGTTTCACAAAAATGTGACGTACTTTCAGGTCACAAAAATGAATGACCTGATCATAAAGGGAATCTCTTTTGGAAGGAAAATATGGCAAAACGTGACCCGTGGACCCTGTCCCTCAGCTTCGAATCAAGAGTTCTTAATTGAGCCATCTGTTTGCTTAAAAGACTTTGCGTTTATTTTTAATATGCGTGTATTTTTGGTAGGATCTTGGTAAGAAGGCTTTGTAGTTGCTTCACAGGGCCTTCTAGCTTTATGTTTTGAAGCACACAATTAAAACGTAAAGCTTGTTTCTGTTGTTGAAAGTGAATGTATTAAATATTAATAAATGCACTGATAATTCTATCTCATTTCCAATCTAATTGAAATGATATTAACTTATATATTACTTTATATATTCACAGTACTGTACAAATATTAACTAATTAGTCAAATTGTTATTTTCTGTGTAATCATCTGTGGAGATAGCAGAAATTAACTTTCAATAAACCCAACCCTTTTATTTAGTTCGATCCTCACATTTGTGCCTGTGTTCAATGCACCTGCCTTTGCTGCTGCCTTTTTAACCTTTGCATACTCTGCCCCTTCATTTGTTTATTCACCTACTGCATATTTTCTCTGCATACTAAATTCTGGCTTATCAGCAGTGAGAATAATTTTTGTGACATTTGTCCATTGTGTGTTATCTAACACTGTACGGCCCTTATGCCCGTTTGAAGATCTTAGGCACTTCTTCAATAGAAATAATAATAATAAAAAATCAGCTTATCTTTGTTAACACTTGCATTTTACTACTTTGGGTTACTCTCTTTATCTTTAAATTGAACTGCTTTTTACATAAAAAATATTTCTTCTCAGTTCCGTAAAGTATTATCTGTTTAAAAAACCTATTTATGATGAAGTTCACAAGAAGTAAAGCTTAATTTAGAAGGAATTGGAATGAAAGGCCAGATTGGGTTTAAAAGGCTCATTTTCGAGGTGAATGTTTTTTCTCACAACAAAAGAGCATTTTTGGGGAAGAAAGACAAGACTTGTTACGAAGGAACTCCATTTACCAGTTGGAGATGCTGCAGGGACTTTCATAAATGGGGTCCTTTGCTCATATCCTGGGGACCCAACCAGAGCTCTTTCAATGACTCCATTCGTTAATTTTCTGGGAAAATTAAAGATTCATGCATAGAGATAAATGTATTGCCTGCAGCTTTTCTTACATTAATTTCTGCAATATATAACTCACAGAAACCTCATGTCCAAGGCTCCCAGTGCAATCTCAAGCTGGGTAGATGTCTGTGAGAGCAGGCAAAATGAGGAACAAGTTTATACGTGAGTCCAGAGTCAGGATGGGAAGAGGAGGTAGCGGGGACACATGTAGCTGTGAGGTTGTTGTGAGGTTATGTTTTCCATAATGCCAAAGCCATATCAAGGCCAGGGCTGAAGGGAAAGGCGTGAAAAAGTCTGTGTTCGGCTGTGATCCAAGCGAAGCCACGCTAAGATCCTGTGAAGGGTATCTGATGAATTAAGTGAGATCTGTTAACCTAAGGTCTTTGAGCATGGAGAAGGGTAGAGGGTACGCAGTATGTTAGAGTTGTCTAAGAGCTCTTGGTTGAAGTGTGATGTGCAGAGAAGTTTTCAGAAAACTGGGAAAGTTACATGGCGTAAAGAAGCTTGTGGTGATGTTCCCTCTGATCTCAGCTCAGCAGCCGTGGAGCTCCTCCGCTGGCCACTGTTGTGATGTTAAGCTAAGAAAGTAAATTGAGAAATATTTTATGTCTTGAGTTAAATAATTTCAAGTAGCTTACAGGTGATTTCTAGGAATCTTTCTATTATGGTGAGTAAAATAGAACTTGATCCACATGGGTTGGTGTTGCATACCTTTCTAAGTTGATTGTCTGTTTTAATGAAAAAGGTTTTATTGCTGAGGAATCTAATGTCACAGGAATTATTTTTTTTTATATAAATCAAACTTCTATACAGCTGGTAAGCTAATACATTAATTAAATTCCTAATACATTGTAGTACTTCGTACTTATTTAAAAAAATGTAATTTCAAAATTATTTGGTGTCTGTTACTTTTGAAACCATTAACTTATTAGCATTAACTCAGGTTTAGATGTTGTAAGCAGTTTTCTCTGTGTTTGACTTCCCTCATCTGAGTGGGTGTTAAGAAATCAGGCAGCGTGCCATTTTATTTTTTTTTTCCAGGAGATCATAAAGGGTTTTTGACAGACCACAGTGAAGGATCCATGCTAATGAAACAAAATTTTAAGAAATGCTAAAGCATTTTGCTTCATTAGCATGATGTGAACACTTGAATCAGGGGAAGGGAAAAAAACAAGTTCCAAGTGATTTAGACTGGTGGATTTCTGGGATGGCCAGGGACATCTGTTGGTGGGGTTATTAGTGGGCTAACCATGTGCACAAGTAAAACTGAGCAACTGCATCTGTGTTTGCGAAGTCAGGGCTTCAAAATTTATGCTAATGAATTTTTGATAATTTTTAAATGCTCTTTTGGTGTGAGCAAGTAAAAGCAACTAATTGTAATGGGTGCTTTTATCTAGTACCATAAATCTTTCAAGGTACCCATTCTTTAATACTTAGAAAAACGACAGATTGTTGTCAGCAAATGAGCACTGTGAATTATCAGTCACCAATTAATTTGCAGTAAATGACTGTTTGTGTATGCTCTTAGTCCATTACAAAAAGAGGCGAAATGTATTAATGTAGACCACCACAGAAGTTGTTGAAGTGAAAATATTTCTCTTTACAGTTGCACTGAGCTGAGAACACAGACAGGCTAATTTAGCACAGCTCAGGTGATCAGTTGTAAGTTGTAAAACCACAGTAACTGAATCATCTCTGATTTTGTCATTACTTTTAGTTATGAGATTCTCATTCATATAAATTTTAAAAATGCCTTTATTTATGCCTAATGCCTAAATATCTAAATTCTATATATGCACAATGATTACATATGAGAATATTACACTTTTGTTTATTTACGTGCTGGTGGGTACTGGAAAAAAATTTCCAATGTCATCTAGGAAGCATTTAATAACTATTTCTGAGGTATGTTCTGTATTAAGTTTCCCTTTTAATGTGTTTAAATAGTTCATGTGTAAACACTGTATGGCTTGGAAAAAAAATGAGAAGAGAGGATGATGCAATAGACTGTTAAATTTGTAGATTAAGAAATAGTGATGGTTTGCCTCATCAGTGCGAGTTCTAAACTCCTCTCCTAGGATGAGTGCAGAGGTTTAGAGTGGTAGGCAGTGCTGGTAAACGTTAAGTTAAAACAGTGAGGACATACTGCAGTAATTTGGTACTTCACTAAGATACAGAAGTAAATCCAGAGTTTGCAAATGTTGGAGTTGTCACATCAGCTGATCCATTGCTAAAATATTTGTAATTGATGTGGCAGTTAAGATAATGTAGATATCATGGAAGTTATTACTAAGGGTTTTAATTACATTGTTAATTTGGGAAAAATCAGGGGAATTGAATTACTGCCACGAGCTTATCTTGCAATAAGTTGGGGTTTTTTTTACATATTTCTGCTAACAATGTGCCTATATTCAGCTTAGTACTTTTTTTTTTAATCCATTAATAAAATATTATAAGTACTTTTAAAAGACCTCTCACAACAGGTAACTTAAAGGCTGACTGCTGAGGCTAAATTTCACATTCACTCTTTAAAAAAACCAATTGTCTCTGAAGTTATAATTTGTTTGCCCTTCTGTATAGAGCACAAGATACCTCTGCTTTATGATGCCTAATTTCCAGAGCCAGATGCTGATTGTGTATGTGTAGGAGGACACCGTGGCTCTTCCTAAATGCTCTCTGCTTAGAAGTCCCTCTTGGACTTTGAACGTGGACTCCTGAAGCATTTGTGAGTTGCACTCCAGAAGATCTTGTTCCTTTACATGCGTTGTGGCACCCCGCTGCTGCAGACTTTCAATTAAACATTAAAACCGAGCAGCAAGCTGCACACAGGAGTCTTTTTTTTCCTTGGCTGTAGACTGGGTTCCTAAGTCTCTGCTGGATGGTATCGCTGAAACAAAACAATGTAAAAAAAACATTGCTCCTGACTTCAAAAGGACTGACCCATTTTCCCTTATTGGGAGCTAAATTAAGTGTGAACAGAATTGGTTTACTGTTTTGGGCACGAAACTGCCTTATCAGAAGATGAGGTGTGGTTTTGTCCATAAACGGATTAAAAAAAAGCCATGGAAATTTTTGTTTGAAAAAAAGGGTTGGGGTTAGAAGCAGATGACACCAAGCTCTGGAAAAACTTTTTTCCCAAAGGAATTTGCTTGAAAGAGTTTGCTGTGAGAAACTGTTAAGAGGAGGGTTTATACTGGAAGTTAAATCTTAGCCTGAGCTGTAAGGGTTGCCTTTGCTTTGGCTATAAATAGAAAATACTTGCCTGCCAAATTTCAATTTATAGAGCCTTTTTGAATTTGTGCCAAGGAAATAATATCTTAATTTGTATATCTGTTTATTTTCCCCCTTCTGTGCATAACTTGAAATGGCAACTCTTATTAGATTTTTTTTTTTTTAAGATTAACAGAAGTGCAAAATGAACTTGGATAGCATTTTTATGTGGGTCTTAAAAAATAGCCTGTAGCTATTTATTTTTTTAATGAGGGCACTCCCTCGCCCCTGAAGTGGTTGCGCTTATAATCAAGGTTGCATCAGTTTTTCTTAGCTGCCAGACTAGTGTTACCTTGTTTCATGCAGTGTAGACTGCTGCCTCTGTCAGTTTGTTGCCTTGGTGGCGTGTGTCCAAACACTGGGTAAAATTAAAGAAATGCACAGGGTTAATGTAGACAGGATATCAGCCAATGTAAAATGTTGAGGCAGGCAAGTGGTTGGCAAACACAGGTATTTATGTGTATTGAGGTAAAGGAGATCCACAGAGATGATGCTCAAGCTGTGATCCTGGCCATCAGGGATGGTTCTTCATTTCAGGAGGAAGGCAGGAGCCTTGGGGTTAAGACCATCCAGAAGTGATGAAATAACATGCTGCTCTAAATTTGGCCTTTCCAACAGCCTGTGCCTTCACTGTCACACTGGCAGCCCTCACGGCTGGATGGCCAGTCTTCACCCTGTTTGGCTTGGATCAGTACTGAGGAAGAGGAGGGCACAGGCATGGGACAGGATGCTGGTAGCTGTGTCGGAAGCTTGAACAGCATTTTGCTGTGGATTTGAGCTCGTTGGTAGAACCACCATCAAACACGAAGTAGCTCAGCCCTGTCCTAATGCAGATGGACTGAAGGTCTTAGGAGAGGTTTGTGCTACTGCTGTTTTAGCTCAGGAGCTGGTACCTGAGCTGAAGCTTGTGCCAGCTGCTGGCACGTGGGCTCACCTGGGGCTAACATCTGACCGTGCAGGGTACATGACGTGAGTCACACAATGAAGTGGACAAGGAGAGGGACAGGCAGAGCCCCAGGTGTCTGCAGGAAGACATGCACAGGGTTAGGTGCTAAAACCTGAGCGTGGTCATCTCATCTGTAACCCTGCTTCACGAGCAACTGGTTTCGCTACTGGTGTTTTCTGTGTTGCTTCACATGCCTGGAGGTGTTGCTGCGCTCTGGGTCTGGCTGCTCATCTCAAACTCAGAGCAAGTGTGGGGTAAACAAACTGGACGTCTTTGCCAAAGTATGTGTTTGCTTTTTACAGTGGGAGGAGAATAACATTTTAATGAGGTGAGGGTGTTGGGAGGAAAAGTCTTGCTGAAGTGGGACTACCTGTGAGTGCATGATTCATATGTGGAGAGCTGGATGACTGCAATTTAATGATGGTGGCTGGGAAGATACGTGCTCCTGAAGTGATGCAGGGGTTTGGCATTAAATGAATCCTGAATTAAAATAATAATAACAATGCCCTAGCCCAGCTTTTCCTCTGCCCTGATAGATGAAGCTGTCTCCTGGAAGGTGGGTAATGCACACTGGAAGCCTGTTAACGCTGAGAAATTTTTCTAGTCTGTTAATTAAAAGCTGGGTGCTGCTGCTGCCAACAGCATCCTCCTCTCCAATTTGATCTGAAAAGGAGGAGGAGGGATCCAATCCCTGGTACTCTGAAAGAAAGTTTTGGGCTGTCAGTCACTCTCAAATACATGGCTAATTCGGGGCTTTGTGGAGAACCCTGCAGTCCAAAAGCCAGACTAAGTTTCAGAGGCTTTTTTCTCCTCAGCAGTGCTAATGGTGGCCGGCAGAGCTGCACCTGGGCTCAGCGTGCTGCTTGCTGTTGGTTTTACCTGGAGGTGCCCAGCTCTCCCTGTGCAGTTCTCAGCATGAGATGCTGCTGGTGGCCTGGGCTCCTGGAGCAGGGTGCCCCCCTAGGCAAAGTGCCCTGAAGTTCTGGTATGCCTGAGTCCCCTTGTATGGGCTGTCTTGTCTTGCTCCTGAGTTTATAAAAGTAGTACAGGTACTGATGAGGATATAGGAAGAGAGTGTGGCTCTGTTCTCCTGGCTTTGACCTTGGAGTTGATTGGAGACTGAATTTCTGTCCTAGAGAAAATTCCTTCTTTGGAAGGAGTATTGCTGCAATCAGAGGAGAAAACCACAACTTAGTTTGGAGAGGGGGAGAAATGCTGAAAGGTCTTGTGCTGGGAGTACTGAATCACCATTTTTAGTTTCCTTTTGCAGATGGAAGCTGTTGTCAGCTTTGCTTCCTCTGGAAGATGGGAATATTCCAGTGAAGCAGCTGCGGACCCATCACTGCTGTTTTCCCATGGAAAATGTTGATATTATTAAAAGGACACTTTCTGTCAGAAGAGCATTCTGCCAGACATTTCCTGACCTGGCTTTGTACTTAACCTTTTGTCTCTCTTTCTCCATCTGTAAAATGGATGTGCTCATTCTCAGCCACCTGTATAAAATGCTGAAGTTTGTGGATGAAAGTCTGATGATGTAGTTGGATTTAAGATTCACTTTCTTTGAAAGATTCAGCTGCTTTCATGGCAATTCCCCACATAGCTAGTCCTCTCTTTCACATAGATAGGAACTTTTAAAATCTGAACATTAAACGAATACAAAGCAAATTACATGCATTCATCTATTCCATCGGTGCAATGTGCAGATGGTCCCTTTATTTTACTCCTGCTTCTGTGTGTCCTGGGAAGATTATCTCTTGTCCCTCTTCCAGTCTGCTGAAGATATGTTACTTTAACATTTGCTTTGCATAAATTAATCATGCTAGCATGTCAGGAATATTTTTGAGTGTACTAAACTATGATTTTAGTTTGGAAGTCTGTTTTGCTGTTGCTGTTGATAACAAAAACAAGTAGACAGGAGGAATGAGCTGTGTTTCTCCTCTTAGTTTTGTCAGTCTGTACTAATTGACTGTAGGAGCTGCAGTATTTCTATTCAATCTTTGTTCATCAAAAAAAGTGTGTTACATACTCTAATAAATCAAAAGCTAATTTGTGATATGAAAAGATGCTTTCTTTGCAGCAAATGAAACAATTAGTATCACTTCAGTTTTAATGTAGTCTGTATTTAAGCCAGGCTTTCTAAGGATGACATGTTTATTCTGTAACTTAGCAGTTTGACAAATGTTGTTACTTTTAAAGGAGTTCTTAAAGATGTTGTGGTAATGTGCTGTATGCTTTGGTAGGTTGACAGAGTTTGAAGATACACCAACAAGTCAACTAACCATAGATGAGTTTATGAAAATTGACTTAGAAGAAGAATGCGATCCTCCTTCGTTTACAGCTGGTCAAAAAAAACTGAAGATACAGCAGGTGAATTCTGAATCAGATACTCTCTGTATTTCTCTCCTCGCTCTGTATATTCCTTTTTGGATTAGTTAATACTAAATCCTAACTAACCAGCCTTTGATAAGGTTTAGTTATATTTATTTTGATGTTCTTAAGAGAAGCGTGAGCATTAATGCATATGCATTTACCAAAGAAATACTTTGTTGTTGTTGTTTTACTGGCAAAGGAATAGCTTCCCAGTTAGAAAAAAAAAAAGAAAAAAATATATAAGTTTTTCTCATATATCGTTTCTGCTCACTTCTTGAGAGACGTACTCTTTCAGATATGTAGCTTTAAACATCCCCTGGTGTGGGATTGAAGTATGTCTACTGCCTTAGCCAGCTGCTGTGGGAAGTAGAGAGTCACTGCTCTGCTAGTGCAGATCAGGACGCCTGGGTGGCCGAGTAAACAAGCACCAGCTTGAGCTTCTGTGCTTTGCAGCCTACCAGAGTTTGGTGCTCAGCCCACCACTGCCGTATTGTAGATGAGGGCTCAGCACACTCTGCTGGGCTGCCCCCCTAAGCTGATGCAGTTACAGTGTTCTCTGCTTTATGCTTTCATGCCGCAGGTATGTTTTCCTTCTTGTGCTCTCACCTTTTACCGAAGAGTCACATCTTTTTGTCCTAACGAAACTGGAGGCTCTCCTGTGACAAGCTGAGCTTCTGGCACAGAAGTCTTGAGTAGCTGTCCTAATGCCTGCACTTCTCTTTCTGTGCCGTCTGCGCACTTCCACCCTGGTTAGCAAGGGTCAGGGTTGCAAAGGTGTGATCTTTCTAATTGCATCAGAAACTATGCACTGTTTTTAAGGTGATAACCATGATCAGGAGAAGTGCCATTATGTATAACTTTTTTTTTTTTTAAAAAACATATATTAAAACAATAACCCAATTACTCTAATGAGACTCCTGGGGTGGTTTTTTTGTGTGGTACAACACCTGCTTCCATAGAGATTAGTTCTCATGTGTCGTCTTTTCTTTAGAAACCGTGAACTAAAGCTGGTACCAGAGATGCTACTACTGTCGTAGTTTTTCAGGGTTTTAGTTTTTACTGTTCTAAATATGCTGTCATTTGAAGGTCTGTAGGCGTGTTTATGATGTTCTCAAGTGCCTGCCAGGTGCTGTAGGTCAGTACTTCAGTCTGTCATCACCTGTGTGCCAGGTCTGCCCCGGGCACTGCAATCTCAGCTCTGTCCTTGTGCTTGCTCACATCTACAAACACAGTCATAGCGTCTGATTGCTGAAGAATGAGGCCTTTTATTTGCAGCTTGCCAGAGTGAAGATTCCTTTTGAAGTTTAGAGATGGATGAGATAACATTTTAAATTGGTCAGTATTTTGAAACGTAGTCTGTCTCACCTGTCTGACACTAGAATATAATTTGAGTTGGCATTTGAAACATGTTTATTGCTTTTAAAATACCCTGTGATTCTGTGTCTCTATATACAGTCCACAAACAGTACAAAGTTGGGTTCTTTTAGTAATTTTTCATTTATTTTGTTTATTTTCGTTTCAGCTTGAGAAGGCGTTATCAAAAAAGCTGGAAGACTTTGAAGGTATAAGTTGTGGTTAGCGTAACGTATCACTCATTTGTTCAACATTACGTCAGTGATCACTGAGTTTTATTTTTATTTCATCGCCACAGGTGAAATATCAAGCTATCAAGATGAAATAGAGATTGAGTTAGAAAACAGTAGACCGAAAGCAAAGGGCGTATTTGCACATTTCACTAAAGATGGTAAGTCTGTAAGATCTTGAGACTACTTAAAAAATAATGGGTTCAGATCCTGCGGGCAGTCTTAAGTGTATGAACTTTATTGAGATGAATGTGATCATATTAATGGTTCGATTTGATCATAAAGGTCCTTTCCAACCTAAATGATCCTGTGATTTTATATATACTTCTATAGGACATGATCTCTATTGCACTGGGGTTCTCTCTGCCAATTAATTGGTTTATATCAGTCTTCAAAACAACTACATTGTTCATTACAGTGACAGTTCATTAATGATTTCAGTTGTTTTTCTTTCCTGGTGCAGTGTAAGTTTGGCACAGGCACCTGAGAACGTTCCTTTTTGTCACTGAAAGTGCAGTGGACCGGTATCTAGACCCTTCTGTTACTGAATCTCCCAGTTGACTAAGTGATACAGAAGGGTTTTGTGCAGATTGAACTGGCTATTTTTCATATATAATTATACCAGTAAGTAGCTGCCTTCTTTTGCAAAGCCCTTTTACCCACCACTATTTGATAAGATAGTACTTCTATTTTAAATGATGACTGTATTCACAAAAATACATTTTAATAGCCAAGGTAGCGAATTTGAAGAGCATCTGGAAACTCTGTATATTCGTACATTGTACTAAAATATTGTGTATTTCCTCTACAGATACTCTCTAAAGATTTTTATGCTTTGAATGTTCCTCTCTCTTTATTTAGTTTCTGTATCTGATGGTATGCATTAGTATATTGGGTTCTTTTTTTCCTTACAGATTCCATAGAAGATAATACTTCTAGCATAGCTGGAGAGGAGGAGGCAGAAGATGAGGAACTGGAAGCAGCTGCAAATCACTTAAACAAGGACTTTTATAATGAACTTCATGAGAAGGATGGAGGAAATAAAAAAGAAGATGGGGAATGCAAAAATAGAAATGAAGCTCTTGTAAGACCGCCCGCACTGGAATCCTTGCTCGGCCCACTCCCCACTGCAGCTAGTCTTGGCATAACAGAATCTATCAAAGAATGCATATCCACCAAGGACCGAGAGCCTGGTGAGTAGGAGGTCAGTCCAGTTCAGAGTGGAAACTGGACATATGCAACCAGCTGTGGGTTTAGTATGTAATTTTCATGTATCTTGATGGTTACTGTGGTAGCAATTCCGTGAATCACTCTGACATTGAGGTACAGGAGCTGTGAAGCTGGATGGGCCCAGTAGTCTTGGTTGTTGATGATGGTTGTTGGCATCTGCTCCTCAGGAAGTGTCAGGAAAATCTGGAGTGCCTAATTATTTTCTGCAGCCTGAGAATGTGTATCTTTCAGTCAAGTAGATTTGCAGTCATATGATAGCTGATGGGCATATTTCAATGCAGTCTCAATTAGGAAACTGGAGGAAGCAGATTCCTGTAAATATGACTGGGAATTAAAACCCAAGTTTGAGAATTTTAGATCAAGGGAGACTTTCTCAGGAGACATTTTACTGGATACAGTCTGTCTCTCCCAACTGAGAATCTTTGCAAGTGGCAAATATTTAATGCATTTGTAAGAGGAAATAACTGGTTGTATGCTTTTTTCTTTGATATGGACTTTGATGTGTGTTGTGGTGGTTTTGCTCCATTTTTCTTAAAACCCCCAGATGTGTCTGCATCATCTGGCTCTGTAGTACAGGGGGAGCAGGGCTGATGAACTAAGCCTGTTTTGACAGAGCCCTTAAAACAAACAGTACTGCAAACAGCCAGTCATCCAGGCAGGCTTGTTTGCTTTTTCTTATGTGTGCTTGAGCTTTATGGAGATGGCATTTTTTAAAATTCTTTTGCATCTTAATGACTCTGAGAACGGAACATACCTAAAGGGCATTTTATTCTTTTCTTTATTACAGTTAATTTTTCCATCATAAGACACACCTGTCTGAATCTGTTTTGTCAGTTTTCCTGCGGGTCGATCCAGGAGAACGTTTTGTTATCCAAACTGTTCGGGTGCTAGTTTCTGGTCAACAGCACCTACTTCTAATAAGGTGTTCCCTGCCTTGATAGAGAAACTGAATGCATTCAGATTATTATGATGTTAGTGTTCACATTCCAGAAATGTAACAGGGTGATTGCATGTTTGTATTTTGTACAAATGAAATCATATAGAAACACTTGAGTAATTTTGGTTTTAATTATGATTAAGAAAATGGATGGCTCATGGCTCAACTTTCTCCTCGAACTCAGTGGTTCATGTCGAAGAGAGGTCAGTAATGGCTAGAAGCTGTTGTTGTCTGGTTAGCCAATGACCTGTAAAAATGAGTTCTCAGTGATGGACATTTCTCAGCTGGCATCGCTATTGACCATTTTAATGGATAGATTGAGGACTGAGTTAAGAGATGAAACTAAGCTGATGTAGCCAGGTATGTTCCTCTGAGTTGGGCTGCAGGCAGATGGGCGGGAGAGTGCATGACTGCTCATGCTGTGGCTTGTCTGCATGTGCTGTTTGTTTTCTTTCAGAAGTGGAGGATGTGCCAAATGAACTGAATTCCAGTGCCGAAGAGGTTTCAGTCCGTTCATTCTCCTGTAATGCATTTGAGAAATCATTGCGGGTGTTTGAACAAGTACTTACTTTCTTAACATGTTGTGAAGCTCATACGCTGAATTACTGTTTTGGTTTTATTTTGATTGTAGATCCTTCCCCAAACTTTTTTTTTTTTTACAGGGGCTGCTAGTTTATTTTAATCATTGAAAAGTTTGATATTGAGTCCGATTCCCTTTGGTTCTGTCTGTACTGCGGGATAGTTAGGCTGAGGTGCAGTTCCCAGTCTCTGAGCCCTTGCCACTTGGTACCTGTGTGGTGTGGGTGCATCACGGTGTGCGTGTACGTCATCCGCCTGAGGACTTTGGTCTCCTTGGAGAAGTCATCTGACTTTGGGAGCAGTAATGGAGCCTCAATGTGTTTTGGATGGTCAGGAACCAGGTCTGGCAGATGGTCTGGGCCATACACCTGGCTTATAGTTGGCATGTTACTAGGCTGAATAAAGAAAACCTCTTGTTAAGATGCCTTCCATTGGTCATCTGTGCATCTTATTTCTGAATCCTGATGAAAACCAGTGTAGATGTTTCTGTTACCTCAGGCAATGATGTCTTGAGTTCTGCCTCGTAGCTCTAAGAAATCTGACAAAGGCTTGTACCTGGAGGTAGTATCTTCTTCTATCAGGCCAACTGGTATAGCTGGAGAAAATCCAACATTTTCCAGGTTTCTGGGTCCTTCTTCAAATCTAAAAAAAAATAAATGGCAGCTTCTAATACTAAATATAGGATGAGAGCAGTTACTCAAAGTTTGAGATGACGCAATTATAGATGATAGTGAAACACAAGTAGTTGGTACCTGTGGAGGCAGGAGGAAGAGATCATAAAATATCCTGTACATTTACCTTGTTTATTTGAATTTGATTTAGTGCAGTTTATATTGTGAATCTCATCTGGCTGTAGGTTTGCTGTGGAATTTGATGTGCCAACACTGAAAGTCCTTTGGAAACTGGGAAAGAGTCATCATAACATTGCACCCTTAAGGTGACATTTTGCTCCTTCTCCACAGCTGTGTAAGTCATAAACCAGGAACTTTTCACTTCCCTCAGCCCTCTCCGACCTTGAGTCATCATTCACTGTGTGGACCATCTGGGTCAGGTTGGGCTGGAGACCTTAGTTGGGATGATTTTGTATCACCTGCTGATCTCCACATGTTGGATGCGTGTGTTACGTCCGGTCAGTGCAGCAGTTGGAAACAGCATGCCTGGTTGTCACCATTTAGGATCAGGGTAGCCCCAAAACCCAACAGACTCTCTCTGTTAACCCCCCTCCCTCCCCAAAGGGGAAGCGAAGAGGAGTAAGGGAGAGAGACTTGCCGATTAGAGAAGGAAACTAGAACAGCTTTAATGAAAAGGAAAATAGTACTAAGAAAAAAAAAATGTACAAATATATACAACACCAGTATCGAACCCAAAACCCCCTGATGGCAAGTACATCGCTGTCACTGCTGGTATTGTAGAGCAGGCACCAGGAAAGTCCCAGACAGGGCCCAGCAGCAGACAGGAACCGTGTTCAGGAGCTGGATTCTGGTACTGGATTCAGGAACACTCAGATCAGGATTGAAGGCAGAATGAACAGAGTCCTCCTTGGATTCCAACTGTTGAAGGAATGAGGAACAATCTGAGCAAGTGCCCATAGCAAGAGCCCCCGAGCTGAGAACAACCGATCAAGGGCCCCCAGCAGACGAATATGGTGTCTGTGGGATGGAACACCCCCTTGGTCAGTTTAAGGGCACCGATCTGTCCACTCCTCCCTGCAGGTGCGACTTTTGCTTTCTGCACCCCGCAGTGTGGTACACAGGATCTAGCAGTGGCCTTGGTCTGCACACCAGTCCCTGGTGCTAACTCTAAATGTTGAGCGTTATCACTGCTAGAAGCAGGCACTGCCTGCGAAAACAGGCTGCTAACTTCAGAAAGTGTAGTTCGTTAAAGGAACTTAGCTTAAAAGTAAAAATCATTGAACAGGATTGTTCTGTTCTAACTCAAACCAGGACACTGGTGCTGTGCGGTGAGAATTCCCAGCAAAGCGTCATGATGATACGCTGCGGGGTTGGGCAGGTGGCTGTTAAATAGGAGTTCAGCAGGCAGGTGCAGTATAGGCTGTGTTTGACCTCCTTAAATGCAGGCTATCTCCTCTCCTCTCCTCTCTGTAACTATCTGAGATCATCAAAAAACCACCTCTGCTGCAGGTACCTCCTATAGAGTCTTTTTATTTGGCTTTTGCATGTGGTACTTCAGTTTGTAGTTGTGACATCAGCTGCTTTGGGAAATCTTCCACCTTTGTGCTATGGTGGCTGCAGCAACAGCAGAAGGTTTCTCAGAAACTGCTTATGCAGGTAAGACTTGGGTGCAGAGCCCAAGTATTAAGAAAAAAAAGAGTGTATTTTTGCTCCACTTACAATTGATATTTGAGCAGTCTGAGCTTGTATGTACGAGTGTTTTATGGAAAACATAATGCTTTAGCCAATTTGCATTACAAAGGGAGCACAAGGTACCGGGTTAATGAGACTGAGGCAGTAAAGTGCTTGGAATAAACACTAGATTTGACTGGTGTTTCCTACAAAGTATATTAATTTGCAGAGATGTTTAAGTTGAAATGTGTGTAAACTGCTTCTTGCTTATTCTTTGTGATAAAAGTGCTTTATAGTGAGATCTCAGTTTCAGTGTTAGAGATGGGGCATATCTACCTGTCCATTTTCCTGCCCATGCAGCAGCCCAGCATCCTCTCCACACTCTGGGAGCTCTTTCAGATTCTGCAGTTCCTCAAAACAGGGCACCAGTTCTTTTAGGAGACTGCCACAGTGAAATATCATGGATTTTGTTCTCAAGAAATAACATTCTTTGGTGTAAAATTTCCTTTTGCAGTTTATTTTTGTGACTCTTTTATACTGCTTGAAATAATTATCTCTTTTCTTGGTCTTTTTGTCCTTCTGATGTTTGCTGCCTGTCACCCTGTCCTTCCCATGTCATGCAGCCAGACTGGGCGCTGCTGGTTCATCTCTCCTTGCCACGTAAAGCAAAAGCTGTAAACTTATTTCTGGCCAGGGCTAAAAGCGAGGAGATGATGGTAAAACGCAGGGGGTAAGTTACCGACTGACTTTATGTAACTTCCCCTTTGCAATCTAGGTGGTGTTTGAGACCTAATTTAGTTTTTATTTTGAGTCAAAATTCACATGCAGTCATTTTGGGCTTCAAATAATGTATGTGAAGTGGGTGGCAACGGGCTCCTGCATGTCCTCATGAAAGGAAGCAGCTTTTGTAGTGAGAAATCACCGTGCGTGTACCATCTTGTGCTTGGGGAGGCACCCAACTAACTCACTGCACTCGCTGCTCAGGCCACAGAGGACACCGGAGAAGGTTTTTGTGCTTGTTCACAATAATTTGCTCATTTATTGCTCCCTGTATTTATGCCTCCGTTACTGCTGCAAGCATAATCTGATGTGGGCTGAGGTTGAAAGATGTGTAACCATTGATTTCTGGGGGTGTTGAAGACCCCATGCAGACAGTGTTCATTGATTGAATGGTGGTCGTCCCTGCGTGCCAGCACTTTTCAACTTCTTATTCAAGGAGGATGTAAAAAGTGGCTGAAGATGAAGTTATTCGAGACAAGGAAGGACTCATCCTCCAGGGTCTTACTTTTTCTCTGGATTTCATGCCTTGCAACTGCCAGCTCCCACTTCATCCTGGCCTTGGGGCTTCCCTGCTCCCTCCACGAGCAGACTCAGCAACCTCACCCAGCGAGGAAACATGCATGTATGTGTAATCTTCTGTTTTTTTGGCAGCAGCAGAAGACCAGTGCCGGCAGCACTGCGGACAGGGAAGTTTGCAGAAATGTGACATTTCTAGCAGGGTCTGAGCAGCCACGGAAGGATGCTTAAGGGCCCGCAGACTGGAAACAGTTGGGGAATGGCTGTTGACAGCCACATGTGCCAAGGAGAGTTGTTTGCTCCATCCGGGATCCCAGCTTGGATTACAGTGTGGCACGGGGCAGGCTCGCTGCTCTCCCCATTGCTGCTCCATCAACAGATGGGTGTTCACCCCCTCTGTGTACTGCTTTCTTCTTCCAGCATCCTTCTTTCTTCCTCGGATTTTGTCTAAATACATCAGTGCCAACTCTTTGAAAATATATAAATGTATACATGCATATAAAAGTATGCAAAAAGATATAATCAGTCATTAGAGAGAACATTACGAAGCCCTATTGAATCATAATTACTACATACAGAAGAAATAAAGCTACTGAGTTTAGTGCTAGTTGTGTTACATATGCAAAGCAGACTTGGTCATCAGCACAAGCTTGCGTGTCACCATCCTGATTGCTCTTCTTCTGGCTCTGGCTGCAACGCTGCAGTTGTTTTGATGGTGTTAAGCCCCACCTGTGGAAATGAGCAGTGTGCGTGACCTGTTTGATGCCACCTTCCCTGTGCAATGCCTTATTGAGCACTTCACGGTTTTGATCTTTGTGTGCCATTTGCTTATTGGAAAAATATTTTCTGTGGCAAATTTCCTTTCCGAATTTTGAGATCTAAACAACAAAAACCTTGATATGAGCTTATCTTTCTAAGATATGCCTATATTTGGCAGTCTTGATAGATGGTATCCCTGATTGAGCCTTCATTATGCTGTTAATGAGATGTGAAGAGCTTGCTGCAGCCAGCATGGTAATAGGAGACCACCAGCTGCTTTGGATGCAGTTTTTTGATACCTGAAATCTTGGGTATGAATTACAGATGACATGATTTCCTTACTTGACTATGTATGTCATTCATATGCGAGTGTTGGGAGTGCGTGTGTTACTCCAAAATCTGTGTACGCATTTTTTTCATGCAGGATCTTTGCATTTCATTAAAGGATAGGAATGCTCTAAATTTGTTCCATATTCATGCCGTGAGTAACTAGGAAGGTTAAGGGATGGAAACTAATCATCCAGTTTGGCTGAAAGATTTCCAAACAAATCTAGAGAGGAGATTTGGAGAGAAACCTGCAGTTTGTTAGAACCGTCAGGGAGACAAAGTTGAGTGAAGGCATAAGCTGAATCATGTGAATACATTTTTTTGAACATTTGTGGATGTTTTAGGAATTTTCCAATGGATTAACTTACCAATACAGGCACTCCTTACAGGAAAATGGGTCATTTTTGTCAGTGGTATTGGTCAAAAAGAGCTGCCCCCGAGTAATGGATGCTGTGGTGGGGAGAAGGTACTGGAGAGTGGGATTCGGGTTCCTGAGCCAAACAGAGCAGACCCATCTCTTAAACCTTACTTGGCTGTGTCCCACGTGAATCAATACCCTTAGGCCCTGGCTGTCCAGCCTGGCTGTCCCGTAATCCTGACTGTTTCAGGGGAGGAATTCTCTTTATGCTCTCCTTCTCGCTCTCCTTCGCGGTCTCCTTCTCATTTCTTATGTTTTGTTTCATAAAATTCTGATCTGGAATAGGAAACATTTTAAAATCTTGAAAGCTTTTCCAGGCTTGGATTTTTCTTTTTGCCCATCTCTCACCTCATCCCGATTGCCAAGTGGGCAGTGGGCAATGAGCAATGTGTCTGTTCTGTCTTGAATTCTTCTGATAAAAGTATGATGGAAAATCAGTTTTATTTTCAATTTGAGTAGCATAAAAGCCTTACATTGCTCCTTGATGAGAAGGCTAACCTGCTCCTTAAGGTCTAATCCTACCTTGCTTGAGGAAAAAAAGGCAAAAAAGCTGCTTTCTCCTCTCTCTCTGTTTCACCTGGCAGCTGGCCACTGGGTTTTTGGAGAAGGAGGCAGCAGCAAGGCTGTTTCTCCAGTTTGGAGACACGTAGCTGGAGAAGGGGTGAACGCGCTGACCAATGGCTCTGGTGCGTCGTTCTGTGTGTTGGTATTTGGCATGTGTGCACTGCTGCTTCAATACTACTTTTTCATGAAGCAAGGAGAAGCAATCAGCCCAAGCAGGTTTCTTTGCATTGTTTTCCTTTGCATTAAGAGGAAGTCCAGGTCTGCTGTCATCTGCTCTACCCAGGCTTAGGCTTAAGGAGGTGAAAATGTCTAGGAACACAGGCAAGCAGGGAGAGGGAGGAGAAGCTCAGCTGAGGCTTTAGAAATAGTCTTTGTCCTGTGCCTAAACAGCAGAATTACGGAAGCAGTTGTTTCCCAAATACTAAGGGAGGGTTGTGTTTTGTGGCTGACTTGGATGCCTCCGCATTTGTAGGTGCCAATCTAAGGTTTTCCTTCTGTTGGGGCTTCTTTTCAAGGTTTTCAGCTGTCTGTACTTCCTAGCATCTGAAAAGATGCTAGTTCTCAGCACAGGAGATACTTTCCGAGGCATTTATAATTGTGCCTGTTCCTGGGGGCTGATTCTCAGGGAACATGTGGAAACACAAACATCTCAAGGATCACTGCCCCACTCCTAAATCTTGGTTCAAATAGACTGTGGATTAAAACAAGGCTGAGGGAGGTGGTATTGGGGGGTGATGATGCAGACGCCTCCAGGCACACAGGAAATCTGGCTAAAAAACCTGAGTTAACTGCTAGTATGAGAATTATGTGATATTTCATTTTCTGCGCCTGCCAGAATTTGAGCCTATTAATGCTCACAGTTATTTGGTTAGGTGGCCAGTTTGCAGAAGGAAAGGACATTCCTGCCCTGCTCTTCTGCCAAAAACGAAGAAAAGCCTTTCACCAGAAAGCTCAACTGAAAACTGAAATTGTTCATTAGAGAGTTGTGGAAGGTAAAATACATAGAGGCTGTGGAGAGAACGTTAAATTCACATGGAAAGCTGCGTGCTCAGGAGGATGTTATTTGAGCCATTTATCACGGTATCTGAAATGTCAGGATGGGTTCAGTTCAGGGAGTCTTCATGGTCTCGGTTTTTATTGAGAATAAAGACTTATTAACCTAGGTCAAGGAGCCACAGAATGTGCCCGTGGAAGAAGGAAATACAGCTAAGAGAGATTTGCAAGGCGTAGCTACTTTGGGCTTAATATGATGGGTAATAAATCCATGTGCAGTGCTGTGGTGGATCGTGACCACTTCGCGTTTTTTTTCAGAAGATGCAAAACAAACGAAATAATCCTCCATTTAGTACTCTTATTTTCTTGTGGTACAGGTTCAACTGGTAAAGGCAGTACTTGCAAACTGAAAATCCACCAAAGTAAACCCTTTAAATTGAGTGCCATTTCTGCAAGTTTAACATTTTTTTTGTGCAGCAGTTTGTTGTTTTGCTCTTGTTTGGTGCCTTTGAATTTTCATTTCACAGAATTTCCATGATTGGAAAAGACCTTTAAGATCATCTAGTCCAGTCATTAACCTAACACTCACAAGACCTCGACTAAAGCATATCCCTAACCGCTACGTCTCCACGACTCTTAGAGCTCTTAGTCTCTTAGAGTTTGAAAAATTAATTCTTATATCCTCTTAGGAATTAACTTAATCACACCCCTACACACTTCATTTGTTTTGTTTGTTGGTCTGAAATCTGTGGGACCGTCACAGTGGTCAAGATAAACATGTGTATGCATGGGTTGGACTGCGGCTTGAGTAGGTGACTCTAGTAATTAAGGATTTCAGAGACGGCACTGCAGACTGTTGATGAAAACAGTCCTGAGTTTAGCCCTGTATAATTGTAGTTTGACATTTTTAGTTTGCTAAATGCTTTCATAACTAAAATGGATGTATTATCCAGTAGAAGAATAATATTAATGTTGACACTGCTGGCAATTAAAAACAATTTTGGAAACTGAATATTACTACTCCTGATTGCTTTTGAAATAATTTGTTTTTCAGTGTTACTTTAGGATTGGTTCATTTATTAGGTCTTTTTTCTTGTGTGACAATGAGATAATTGCTATTTATTTTTTATCCTGTAAGCAATTATAATCAAAGCAGCCAAATATAGAGTCTACTTTGACCTGAAATCAGAGTGACCTGTCAACATGAGGCTACTGTAGTCTTCAGCTTTTCAATTTAATTTTTTTTTCATATGCACTCACCAGAATGCATTCAGTAGGGCTGAAAAAATTGCATTTAGAGTTTTCAGTGTTCATTAATTACAGTGGTGCAAAGCCATAGGAACTGGCAGATGAGACCAGCTTTGGATTGGTTATTAGTAACAAAAATTATGATCCTTTATCTAGGATTGTGTGGACTCTGCTGGATCAAGAGCATCTGAAGCGACTGGGCAGGGAGATGCCAGAAGGCTTTTTGTGGAGGGGTAGTTGCAAATTAAGGGGGGAATTGCAATGAGTTGACTCTAGGGATTTTTTGCAGCCAAGTTTTGCTAAAAGGAAGCAGAAGATACTTAAGTTTAACGTCAGCAGTTTAATGGAAGACTCAATTTTCACATTGAAATTTGTGTGTGCACCTAAGATTGTAGAAGTTGTTTTCTCTGATGAAAGACCTGGACTTTTACAACTGTGTAGCAGAAATAAGAGAATGAATATGAAATGAGAGAGAGTAAATCATGCAGTGAAGTAGTACCAGGAAAGAAATTCAGAGCAAGTAAGAAGGCTCTTGAGGTAGGTATAAAAGCTAGAAGTAAACAGCTGTACAGTGGGTGGAAGAATACCATTTTTCAGCAAATTCACTCCCTAAATGCCGTGTTTGGTTTAGTTACGGTGAGGAAGCCACCAGATGCTCACAGATGGGGAAGGAGTAAAACAGTGCCCTGTGACCGAATCGTTAACACTTACATAGGAACAAGGCCAATGACTGATTTTTATTTTTTTTTTAAGTTATACTTAATGACCCTTACTAATTTCCTGCTAAAGGTGAAAAATATAAATTCACATTATCGTAGAAGTCATGTACTGAAGTTCAGCGACATACATACCAACATGAAAGTGTGGTATTGTATTCTGTCAATGGCTTTCATTATATAGAACATTCTTCAGTGAAAAGTTACTGTTCCATAAAGGCTGTCTTTGCACTTCACAACAGAGTTTTTGCACTTAGCGGCAGTACTGCTTTCCATGCTACCACTGTGTCTCATGGCTCTGTAGCTGCTGCAGAACTATCACGAAGCTGCTGTGCTAAGTTCTTCCCCAAGAGCAAAGATGAAAATCCCAGATTTATACCGCACTAGTTGAATTTGGCCTCCAGTTTTAAGGTGGAGCAGGTGTGTCTGGGTGTGATGTTGTGGGTGCTACTGGTTGAGGTTAAGAAGAGTCTTGCTTTGCTGGCTCTCCCCTTCCCTATCTGCTGGTGTTAGTGTGCATGGAGTTGCGTCCCTTTCCTGGGTTTGTCAAAAATGTCACAGGCTCGTGCAGCCGTTTTTAATAACAGGGTCATTTTGATGGACGTGTTTTGAGGAGCAATGCCTTGGCCGGTACAGCAGCAGGTAGGAGGGAGGTGGTACCTGCCACGGAGGGAAGAGGCACAAGGCTGAGTCGCTGTGGGCAGAAACCAGGTCCCCCAGTTCAGCTGGGGTTGGAAGAGCACTTTGGGTCACGTCTTTGCGGTGGCAAAGAACATATATTTTGGAGGATGAGAGCGGCATTTGTACCTGCACTGAGATAACAGTGCCAGAGAGGTTTTATGATCTATCTGAGAATGGGCAGTTTCAGATGTGCTGTTGCCCAAGTTCATCTTATATGCTGGGTCTTTGCACTGGGAGTAAAGTTGATGCTTGAAGTTCATCTCCAGAAATACAACACTTAGAAAGCTGCAAGCAATGAAGAAGTTTAGTTTAACAAGGTGGGGAGGGAATTCAAAAAGGTACATTGAATTCTCTCCTGAAAAAGCTTTCTTTTTAAATTTAAAAGTTTATTGCTTTACCTCGACTTTCAGAAAGCTCACATGAAATTTTCTTGCCTTTGAAAGCTTGGTAAAAACTCTTGAAGTACTTTGACTGAAACAGAAAATTTAACAGTGAGGCATTTTGAACATGGAACAATGTTTGTGGGTAAGTAATTTAAACAGGTACTAATACAAAACAGCGTTGTACTTGAAAGGGTACATTCGGTGTACACACACGAACTGGGTAGAATATCACTGGGAGCAATAAAATCTAGGAATTCTTCATACTGCTTTCATTGCAAACAATTTTTATGGTATGGCCTGTGAAGCAATTGAAATGCAGAGAGCTGGCACATCACTAGATTGATAATTCTTCCTGCTGCTTACAACTTATTCTCGGTACAGATGTCCTCAATTCTTTCTTTCTATCACATTAAAGTTTCTTGTCTGCTTCAATTTCGTGCCTGCCTCAAACGTATCACTTTTTGAAATTGTCCCTCCAATATTTTTTTTTTTTCCTCTTTCAAAGTTTGTATTCAGATGAAATCTAACTGCTGTTTTTTATCCTAGGGTTTACACTTAAACTTTTAACAAGCTCGTTTTTAAGAACAGTCTTTCCTTGAGAGAACACTTGGCTGATCCATCAATAATTATGTAGTAATAAAGCAACTGTGTAAAAATGGCACCTACATGCCAAACAGATTGGTTTGCAGAGCCACTGACAAAGATGAATGTTTATTACATTTTACTAGTTTTGGTTCTGCAAATGCAATACAGCTATTTTCTTTTTTTGGCACAAGTGTCACAAAAAGTAATTTCCAGTTGTGGAACGTTTATGATAATAAGGATGTATAACTAGGGAGAACCCAGACTGACTTTCAACTGTCAGCCTGAGTTTGCTATCCTGGTAATTTAGAAAAAAACAAAACAAAACATTTTTTTGTTTTATTTCTTTGGTTAACAAGTTTAAGCACTTGTTGGGACAGAACACACAGGGAACCCTACAGTGTCACGTAGCTATTCTTCTTAATTGCTATTATGTTAATTGTTTATTCTCCAAAATTTGGCAGGCTTCCCTATTCTCCTTGCTGCATCCCAAGATTCCTACTTTTAATTCTACTACAATATGACAAAAATTGTAGTGTCTAAAAATTACATGAAAGCTTGAAATTGTTGTTCTCATTTCCTTCTTTTTTTTTTTTTTTTCAAGTGCCAGTACAATTAAGACTGTGATTTACATGGCTTTGTATTGTTGAAATCTGTCCTCCTCTTTTGGGCAAACTGTGGAATAATGCAGTCTGTAAGTTTTTATGGCTGGCAGATGCGCAGTCATTTCGGTCAGTCAGGCTGGTTGATTGCAGTGTCACCACAGTTATGAAATTGTCTCCTGGTAGCAGCTAAGAAACACCTTGAGAGTTGTTTGTGGATGCAGGTGTTGAGATACCTGCCTCCACAGCCTCTGGCATGGCCTTCTGGTACTCCTTCATCGGATTTCCCCAGGGTGATGCTGGTGGGTGCGTGTACCTGTCAGTGGTCTCGTAGCTGTAAGGTGCTTTCATCAACTTGCAAACCTCTTCTGGGCAAAGGCCAAAAGTCACGAGTTCTCTGCCATTGCTGCCAGAAGTTGGGGTTTGGCCTTATCTTGGTTCTGTTACGCCCAGTTTAGAGTGAGAGGTGCAGTTGGTCCTGCTCCCAGGAGGCCCTCGAATGGCATAGCCCAGCTTGATGCCCTTGGTCCTTGAGGGCGATGGGCAGAGTTGAGGTCCACGTGCCTGATTCGTCTCTGCAGGAGGTGAGGAGTTATTCCACACACCGGTTTGCTGCCACAGTCCTCAAGTCTTTGTGGCAACTTCTAGTTACATCAGCAGACACTTTCAACCCAGATCATTCATTTCAGTTGGCAGTTGTTGACAGTAATGTTCCTTTGCTTGGCTTTATTTTAACATTTAAAGATTTTTGTGTTGATTTTGATGGAGTGAAGAGAATTGCATGGGAGTGTTTTGTCTCTGCTTTATCTTGCTAGCAAGATTCAAAATCTTACTCTTTCGGGAGGCTTTTCAGGGCTTTTGTCTGTGCCCCTTGCTAGCCCTTCCTTCGTCAGTCCCTTCTGTCAGCCCATTATCCCAGGCTTATTTCACTGCACAGTTAATGGTGCTTAAGTCTGCCGTGGAAAGCGCTTGCCTGGTTAAAACAAGCATAAAATCCAATCCATCCTAGTCTTAGCTAAAGAAGTAAAAGAAATACAGAAATAAAATACAAATAAACGTCTACTCCATAGGAAAAGACAGTAAGGCTGAATTTGAAATGATGATCTGGTGGGTAGGGTTTCATTTTGTAATAAAATAGTAAAAAGCTATCCAGAGCTTATTTTCAGAAGATAACTTTAGTTAATTCAAAAATAAACTTTCCTGATTTTAGAGAAATCAGCATTGCATGTAATGCTGGATGTGTTTTAAATGAGTTGGTACTCGAAACACATCCCTCTCTCCAAACAGGCTGTGGACACATAGTGGTGTTTCTGATATTTGGTACCATAATGCAGTATGTTATGGTCAACTTGGACTAAACCTCATGGGAAAGCATCGTTGTTCAAATAATTAAAGAACAACTTTGATACTGTGCCGTATGCTTTAAATTATATTGGATGCATGGCAAAAAGAACCATGAATCCTTTTATCATATGTGAATATATGTTCTTGCTTCTGCTATACTGTATTAAGTAGAAGCCTTATATATTTAAGGATTAGTTATATGTAGATATGGGACTTATATTTTCCAATGTTCTCTTTGAAACGTGTTACCAGTTTACCTGGTTTTTGAGACTTAATAAAATCTTTCCAAAGTCTTTGCTTTACTCTGCATCTAATCAACATTTAAACAGGGTCCTTTGTGTGCCTGTAACTGGGAGAAGACTGGCAGATTGGTGAGAAACTGTAAAGTCAGCAATATGTAACCTATCTAAAATGACATATTAAATATAGTCCTGTTACTGTATAAACTTTATATAGAAGTCAGATGTTGAGATTAATCAGAATGACAGGTTGTACAAGCATAGGGCTGGCCTTTCTGATAGCCATTAGCTTGAAAGGCTGGCTTTGAAACCGGCTCCATTATTTATAGGTGAATCATGCTGCTGGGCTTTGTCGGGAAAAGGTTATTTCTCCAGCTCCTCCAAAACCCCCTGTGCACAGAAGTGCCTTTTCCCACTGTTCCTGGAGAATAATTTGTCTTATTCTCCAGGAACATCTCCACAACTTTCTTCTTTTGGAAAGTTGTGGTGTCAGCGGGCATTCCTGCACTCTAATGATGGATCTCAAGCATATGGAGTACACATGCTAATTATGCTGTGCTTATGGTTCAGTCTATCGAAATGCCAAGGCATTGGGGCCTCAGAGCTGCTGCAGGCAAAATGTTAAAATCCTTCACCACTGTCTAATGCGCATTGGGGAAAAGATTTGCTGCAGTCCCCAAAACATCTGGGGAGAGGAGGAGGATCAAATGCATATCCTCTGGAGGACTTTGCTGCTGTACATGTGCTGTCTGCAGTAGGATTGTGCTGCAGTTTGGCTGGATGACCAGCTGTGTTCTACTGTCACCTGAAGCCACTCAAGCCACACCTATACTTTGGACTGCAGAGATCCTTATGTGCTTCATAACAGTTGCCTGAATGGACACAAAATTGCCTTGGACCCTGGGGCAAAGCTCATGAGAGCTCTGTTTGGGTCCAGAGAAAGATAGAGAAGTCTTTACCGCCTACCTGTTTCACATCCATGACGCATGGTCAGACAAAAAAAGATAGCAATTTGTCTAATGTGAAATGGCACAACCACCGTGATTTTTATTTAAAAGCATGGTGTGTGCTGGCTGTGACCGTCTGTTGCATAATGGACTGATGCTTTTAACACAGATCTGCATTTCTGTACCTGCTACCTTTTAAGAATTCAAACCCATGTCTCCAACACCAGGTTTGTAAATCCCAGCTGGTGGTCTTGATCATTGAACTCGTGTCAGGGTCTTACGTGTGTGATCTCTCTCTGCTCCCTGCCTCTGACAGCCCTGGTGGCATGAAACACTGCCCAGTCACCGCTCTGAGTCCAGCGCTCATCCACTGCAGAGGCTTTCTCCTCTGGGCCAGGTTCCCACCTAACTGCTTCGTTTGCAAAGCTTTTGCTTTTTGAAGGGGAGCTTCCGCCCTTGTCTGTTATTCTACTATAGTAGTAATAAATAATATTAAGAGTAATAAACTTTCACTTCTCTTTCCTTCCCCATTTCTGTAATTCCCTGCTTGCTATTTCTCATTAGCAATGAAGGAAGGAAGAAGCTGGGTATCAAATGAGAAATTCCTTACCTGATAATTTTCTTTCAGTTAACAGCTTCTCACCATTCAGCCCACCTGGACAGTGTGGTAGATGGCCAGGAAACAAATTATTTTTTTTCCTTTAGATAAAGACTTAAGTATATAATTTGATACATTATGTTGTGGCGTTGTTTTAATGTTGGTAATTGCCTACTGAAGCATTTCTGTAGTCTGGGTGACTTCTGGTGACTGATGCTGAGCTTGTGGCCAGACCTACCATAGACTAGCTCTGAACCTCAAAGGAGGGAGTAGAAGTTAGCCCACCTTTACTGAGAGATGGTAAGAAGAAAATTAGAAGTGGAAAGCTCAATTCATTCTACTTTCCCAGTTGTCTGGATGAGTTATTTTGCTAGGCCATTTTTAACCAGGAGTATCATTTTGGTCCAGAGCACAGTTCTGGGAGAAAGAGGAAGACTGCTTTTCTAATGGGAGAGCTGGCATAGGCCAGGTGGAAGTGAGTCCATGGCCTTTGGATGCCCAGCGCTGGCCTACGTGCCTGTCCCAGAGGCAAGGCCAAGTGGGGTAACTCTGACAGGGCAAGAGGGGTGTCGTAGTTAGCCTGGGCTCTGCTTTGCACTTCTTCACAACAGTTCAACCATTTGAACTTCTGCTGAAGGAAAGTTGCTCTAAGTTTTGGGCCATCATCTGAGCCAACAATGACTTTTCAGTGGTGTCCTAGGAAAAGAAGTTAACTTTGCTTTTGTGTTCCAATCAGTCAAATTAGCCTGAAAATGTTGCTTTGCGAGTCTCCTCAAATTTTTCGTGTGTATTTTTAGCTTAAAATATGTGTATGTATATGTGGCTGTATACATTTAAATTTTTTCCTGGTAGAACAGAAAATGATTCATGATTTTTAAAAATATAGATAAAAAGAATCCAGGCAAAATGATAAGATTTACTTTTTTAAGTTCTCTGTAGTGCAGAGCTCTCTGTCTCATTTTATTTGATGCGGGAGGGCAGCACATTACAGGAGTAGATTTATTTCTCAATAAAATGTGTGTCCTTCTGCTTGAGATGGCTGACTGCTGGCTGGACAAGGATCCTGGGCTTGCAGGGACAGACAGCAGAGCGTTTAGCACCCACAGCAAGACCTGGCTACTTAAACAGTGAGCTGCAGTTGCAGAAATGATGCTTCAGCACTTAACCATTAAACCAGCTGTTCCCTTTATGGCTGGCTTGGGCAGAAAGCGCTCTTGCTGTTTTACACAATGGTCTGGCAAGCGTGGAGAAAGTGATCTGGAGACTGATCCGAGTCTGACTGCCTTTGCTGTCGGCTGTCCAGAGCGTTGTACAGCCCCCACCCTCTGTGAGAGACACGGCGGCACTTTGCAGTTGTGGGGTTTGGAGAGAGGAACTGATTAAGATGCTGGTCAGTTCTTCTCCCTGGCCTCTCCCTTTATATAAACTGTTACTGTTGGGTACCCCTGTGGAGATTTAAAAAAAAAAAAAAAAACCACACAGAAAATACAGGCCAGAAGGTACCAAAAAGAAGGAAAGGTGGGGGAAGGAAAAGCTGAGAAAAGATGCCAAGAACAGCATAAAGGGCAAAGAAGGAAAATGCAGTGGGGGAATTGGTGAGCAGAGAAAAAAGAGCAATAAGCACGGGAAATCTGTCTTTGTAGTCTCCGATTTAAGTTCATAATTACTCAGGCAGGAGGGAGCGAGTATGTGGAGAAGCGCTGAGATGTGTGTTGCGCCTTCAGCAGGAAGGCCATGGTTGGTCTTGATGTTGGTAGGTGCAGAAATCATGAGATGTAGAAAACTTGTGTCTGTGTGCAGGAGCTCATACCATTTCTGCGCTTTGGAGCTGAAACAGTCATTTGTGGTATCTATCTAATTAGTATGTTTCTGAGTGTTTGTCAGGTTGGTCATTGATGGTTATTGGTTTCATCAGCAAAAGTTAGTTTTTTTCATATTGTTGAGAGGAACCGTCCTCTGAGCACTTGATCATGGCAGCAGAGTTGTGAACTTCAAAACAAATGATGAGTTGCTTCAAGTAGATTACATAAAGTATGATCTCTTTCATTATTTTCAAAAGGTGTTGGGGGGACGTGAATGTTATTCCAGAAGAGGAACATCTGCTGCTGGTTTTGAGGGCAGTGTCAAGATGTTTTTCAGTTCAGAAGCTTAACTTTCAGCTGTATTTATTTTGGGAGTTTGAAAGGGCTTTTTCTGAAGGGCTTTTTTATATTGCTATGTAGTTCAATAAGCATAAGCTTACCTTTAAAGAAAAATATTCAGAATGAGACTAGCATTGTCTATTGCTGGTCTATTTTTGTACTACCTGTTTTAAAAAAACATGTATTTCAGGGGGTGGTTCTGAAAAGAATGGAGTGTCTCTGATTAATTAGTGTTTAAGTTAAGAAGTTTGCATGTCTGTTAGTGCCTAGCCTTTAATGGATTATAAAATACATGGATGCAGTCCTTTAGATTTGGTTAGATCCTCCGTCGGCTGCGAGGTGAAACACTAGTGTTTGTTGCAGAGTGGATGTGCTGCCAGAAAAAAAGCAGGGCTGTTGGTGTGTATTTTTCCAAATCAAAATTTAATTTCTAAAAAAAAAATTATCTAAGAGAAGTTCTGTGAGAGGTGACTGACTGCAGCAAAAGCTTTTCTCATAATTCATTTCCATATATCATTAAGCACACAAATTTGAAGTTGTGTTCCTGCGATGGGATAATTGTTCTGTGACCGCTATATGAAGGCGGCTAATGCGGAAAGGCCATTGGATATTAGTCAGCTGCTGCAGGACAGATGGAACACCCAGAGTTTGAATCTGTGCGAGGAAATAGAGATGCAGGTGCTTAATAAAGATGGGTTTGTACTTCTATGCGGCATTAAGGTAGAATCTTGTTAGGAAAACCTTCCTCTGCCTACAGTGATGTGGATGAGCCCTATGCAGAGACTGCAAACTAGCTGGGGCTGGTCCCGGCTCTTGTTCCTCTTTGTGAGAAGGTGCTATTTTCAGCAAGGAAAGAGCTAATGAGCTTGTACACCCCTGATTTAGACAGGCTGACCTTGCACAGCCACCTTCTCACACTTGCCATAGTGGAGTATTGTAGCAGATACGTAGAATTTTTTTTGTTTTATTTGATCAGCTCTTTTTCTCTGTTTGCTCTTCATTTTCACCCGTTTGAGCTTTGCCTCTACACTTCTTGTAGCCCAAGTGTGAGGAGCTGGCCCGTGGGTGCTTTGCCATGCCAGGGCTGTGTGTCTTGGTGCTGCCGGGCAGCCCGGCGCCGGCCGGTGATGCCTCCTGCCATCCCTTGTCAGCAAGAACAGACGTTTCTGGGAAGAAGGGGCCTCAACTCTGCATGGTGCGGTGTGTTTGCTTTCTCTGAAGGAGCTAGCAGGCTGGAAACTTGGCTTCGGCTGGAGAGGACCCCTTAACCTTGCCTTGGCAGAAGGAAATAATAAAGTGACAGACTTCATTTATCTTTATGCTGTATGCGTGGCCTCGTGTGCTCTGTGTGCTGTCAGACCTAAATCCTGGTGTCGAATTGGCACTGTGAAGGAGTAGGCTGTAATTTTCAAGGTGGCTTCAGGTACAATAAAATGAAAAAACGTTTTCACTTAGATACTAGCCTATACGTCATGCAATTTGTGACCTTATTTCGTCAGTAAGCGCAATTAATTTTGCTCTGTCCTTACGTTTTGTTTTTGTGGCATACTTCTGTTGTGACGGCACACGGTGACATTGCCAAAGGTGACTGAGGGAGCCCGAGCCCTTGGCAGCCGCAGGGTGCGTGCTGCGGGATGGGGGCACAGCAGGGCTGGCTGGGATTGCACAAAGAGACGCCTTATCCGGAGCAATGAGATTGACAAGAGCTTAAAACGGCCAAGATAACCTTCCAGGCTACTCCGGAGGCTCCTGGCCTCATATTAATAAAACTCGCAGTGTACCCGGCTCGTACGGCCCCACGGACTCTGTGCACGCCTTGATGAGCAGCGGGTTCATTTGCACAGCCATCGATCCTCGTACGCTGCGCTTCGTGCTGCGCTGCTGCAGCAGCATTTTCACATCCATTTCTCTTCCCTACCGGGTTGCTCCGGCACTTTGTGTGCCCTCCTCTCCTGGTTACACACGCTTAATGACTGTTCTCTTCACGCCTCTCGGTAAATCAGTTATCTTCCCCTCCAGATGGGTTCTTGTCCCCTCTGATCAGCTAATCAGTTATATTCTGGCACGGTTGTGCAGGGCCTTGTTTGACACTAAGCTACCGCCTTCCTTTCACACTCCCACCCAGCTCCTAAAGTGGCACCGGCACCGCTCATCAGATTTAGCTGCAAAACCATTTCTGCCCCATCGGGTTCCTCTGACGATCTGCGGGAGCTTTCTGTGGCTCCCATTGGTTCTAATCCCTCCCTGGAGAGCAACAATCAATCCTGGTATTTCTGGTGCCGCTGGCTTAGGTCGTTTGGTTTGTTGCCTAGGAATTTTCGGTAGTGAAAAAGCCTCTCCCAACTATTTTCAGATTTTTGTCGTGCTCTAGGCTCAAAGTATTTCTTAAATGCTTAGGTGCTTAGCGTCTGGTGCTGTGCTGAATAGGTGGAAGAGCTCTTTGTTTAAACTCTTTCGGCTCTGACTTCTACAAAACGGTGTGACGGAGGGTCTGTTTGCTCCATGGGACCAGAGCACCAAGTGCCTTCTATTATATCTGCTCCAGAGGATTTCCTGGGAAGTGTTGAGCCTCCATTTCTGTCTGTAAGGAAATCCTCTTATCTGGGCAGAGCAATAAATAGTGCTGCCTCCTGTAATAGAAACAGAAAAACACATTCTTCACATGGCTGTTTTTAAAAATGTGGGGTTTAAAATATATCGGCTGGAATGATTCTTCTACAATAAATCCCCATAATAGCGTGCTGTGTGTACATTGAACTAGTTGCACAGAGGTAGGGAGAAGGGGAGACGGTGCGTTAAAAGAGGGTTTAGCTTGCATTTGGTAATGGCAAGAACAGTAAATAATCCTACAGGTTTACAAACCTAATCTCCAGTGTCTGATTGTAGGCCTCGTGTCTACTGGAGTCGGTTAGAAAGATGTTAAAAGGCTGTAAAGAAAGGGCTTTTGAGGGTGTATTTTTTTTTTTTTTTTTTTTTTTTTTTAAATATAGGAGTAGCTGGCTGGGTGACTGATGATTTTAAATGGCATTAATGTAGTTGATTCGGGACCTTGGTGGAAAGCTCTAGGAGTGCCCATCCTTCTCTGCTTGCAATGGAGATACTAGGTGAGGATGGAGTAGACTGCTCCTCGCTGCGTCGCTCTAAAGCTCTTTCTGATGATACTCTCATTTAAGAATGGGATTTGGGGGGAGGGGTTGTTGTTTTTAATGCCAAACTTATTTTTTTTGCCTGTGCCCTGCAGTAAAGTGGTTGTTTTTCTTAACGGAAGAAATCCGCGATGTCTAAGAGCTATGCCACGTGACGCTACTGCTTTTAAATAAGCTTTTAAGAGGTTGGACCAGATGTTGGCCACATCTGTGTTTTTATTCCGTCGAATATTTCATTTCGACCCTTTTATTAAAAGAGAAAATGATCATTTAGAAATTGTTTTGAAAAGTTTAGCAGCTGGGAAGATCTTTCTAGTATATAAAAAACCAAAGGGTTTACTTTCTGTGCCCCGGAGTGAGCTGTATAGCATCGAACAGATGGATATTTATGACTGGTAGGGTCTACTCATGTTGGAAACAATTACTGTGGAAATTTTCAGATCAAAACGGATGTATTCTGTTTTGAACTGGCATTCTGTAACACAACATGGACGTGTTTTTTTCCTCAGTGAAAGTGTTAAACGAGGGCTTTGAAGGCACCTTCTCTTTGGAAAAGCATCTCACATTTAATGAATGCCTATTCCCAAGCAGGAGAAAGGCTGACTTGCAGGAGAGGGATATCCTGCAATTACTCCCTCTACTGCTGTTATGGGATCTAAGAAATGCTCATTACGTATAACTTGCTTCTGGATTCTTCTCTGCAATTTACCAGTTGGAGAATGAGTTTCCCATCCCTGTTGCTAATTGATCCAATGAGAAAAACTGGCACCTAATTCAGTAACAAGTTATATTTAAACTGACACGTGAAATTGTTCAATGGTGTTTGAAATTACATCATTTTCAGTCTGGCATATTAGGGCAATCTATATAAGGGAACAGACACCTACTATACTGTGACATATTAAATTTTAAACCTTTGATCCAAAAATACAGCTGGATATAGGGAGAGCGGAATGTATAATGATGAATAAAAGCAGTGGCAGCTTAATTTCAGTGGTATTATTTTTATTGTTCTTAAGATGCTGTGGTGGGTTTTACAATAAACAATTGTGGGATACAGTTTTATGTAAAGTTGAACAGTGACTTGAGTAGTTCTGTCACTGTCCAAATTTTTGTTATCTAGGCTGCCATTTTCAGAACTTATTAGTGATTTTTGAGGTTGCCTCACTTTTTTTTTTTTTTGCCCCTAATTCCAAGCTTATGAAGATAGTTCACATTTTAGTTTATCTGGTGCAGTAAATATGGCGGAGGGTGGGGGGGGGAATGAATCCTTTATTCGCTCAGATAAACCAAATTGAAAGTTGGGATTTCTTCCCCCCAGAATCCTTTAGGAAACAAAAGGTAGATAACACAATTCAAAAGGAGGCCATCCCCTCTTCTGTCCTACAACTGAGTGGTTAAAGCATTTACGCAGAATATGGGAGATCCAGTTAGAGTTCCATTTTTGCACAAACTCCTTCTGACCTAGGAGACAGGTTATTCTGGCCTGGGCACTCTCTTGCACTCTCCTGCTGAGCTATTTTATTTTGTGTAGTGAAGCATTTCTTGGACCCAAGTGGACATTCTTCTGGAAGGGAGTCTCAGACAATAGGCTACAGTATTTACTCTGTTCCTCAGTGAATAAGCATTTTGCTCACTGGAAGTCTATACATTGGTTCCAGCGGGTGAGACGTGTGGTGCTGTTTCCCAGAATACCCTGGACTCCCATGAGTGATGTGGCATAGAGTGATTTCTCTCTGCACTTTGCCTGATTATGATTTGCTTAAAAAAATTCAGTGAGTTATATTGAAGAGGTAGCGAATGACCAGGGTGTATTTTGTCACCTTGCTTTTCCTTTCCAGCCTTCAGCCAGAGCGTGCTTTGCCCAGAGAAGTTGTGTTGCCCAAAGAAGTTGTGGATACTCCCTCCCTGGAAGTGTCGAGGGCCAAGTTGGATGGGGCTTTGAAGAACCCTATCTAGTGGAAGGTTTCCCTGCCCATGGCAGAGGAGTTGGAACTAGATAATCTCTAAGGTCCCTTCCAACCCAATCCATTCTATGTCTGTGGGTTGTACCCCTGCCTGGTAGCGGGGTGCCATTGTGAGTTGCTGGTGGCCTTGGTGCAGAATGTTCTTCTCTTACAGTACTATATAGAGATCATACCAGAAGAAAAGCATATGTACTGAAGAATTTTGTACTTATTATAAAATAGCTTTTACAGTTTTTAAGTATTTTTCGGGGAAAAGGTTGTAAAGTAAATCTGGTGACTGGAACTAAAGTGCAGTTAATTTCTAAATGTGATGGCAATGAGAAATGTTCCTTAAGGCCTTTTCAGTCATATTAGCATCAGATTATCTGCGTTGGTAAAGTTGATATTGTGTTTATGAGACAATCTCAGAAAAAAATTAAAGCACAGTGTTACGCAGTTGTGACAGGACTTTTTCTTTGGGGTGAAACCCATTTTGCGTGTTACTCAGTATGGAAAGTTTAAACCTTTTTATTGGTTGTTTAAGGTGGATTTTGAAAAGACATTTCTCGGTGCTTGGTGTCTAATACCAGTAAATGTCTATTGAGTTGAGCAGCCAGACCCTTTGCACCACCTCGAGAAGCACGGCCTTTATTCCTAACTAGGTGTTTTGGTTGGATTTCCAACCCTGTGATTTCATATACTTCAGACAGCTGGTTGAAACACTTGAGTTTTGGCAAGCAGAGCATCATTTGTATCTTCTGGGAATGCTCGTAATTCCCTCCTTTGCTTGCCTTCACCATTTGGTGCTCCTCGAGCCTTGAGGATCCACATTGCCATAACCTGCTGTTGGGTCAAAAAGCTGCAGCTTCCTTCCCCTTCGGCTGGTCCAGCACCGGAGCTGGAGCTCCACTCAGGAGCTCGGCTCCATGATAAAGTACCAGGCTGGGAAATCAAACCATTCAGAGGTTTTGGTTAATGGGGAGGCACATCCCCAGGACGCATGAGCAGGAACTGTGAAGATGCCAAGCTGTTCTGCACCGTTTCAGTTTTCGTTTGTTATTGCAGATTGTTGAAACTTAATTTGTTGGGATTTTTCTGCAAGTAAACTGCTTAGGTCATCTCTTGTCTAGTCTTGATTAGATGTAATGGAGATGACCAAGAAGATTGCTTCATTCCCCAACATAAGTCTTTGTTGAATAATTTGTTTTCTTCTCTACCTGGCCTACATTAATAGTGTATTACTACTGTACATTAATGTGATCTGGAAAATCAGGTTTTGCTGCTGTACACTGTGCCAGTCCCAAATTAGGCCTCAGTTCCGTGCCATTACGCTTTTTAATGGATATAATATTTTTTAAATTGTTTTCAAAAGTCTTAATAAATACAAAACTACAAAAAGTACAGTCAAATTGTAATTACAGAAAGTCATCATTTTTTAACATTTATCTAGACTCTTCTATAGTTTGTAAAAGTTATTTTATATTTGCAAATGTTTTAATCCCATTTTACACAGAAAAACTAATACACACTTTTTTACAGAACTGGTATGAGGTAAGTGGTTCAAATGCTGATAGATCAGAATCAAGGCGGAGGCCATGATCTGACTGTTGGTGTGATGTTTTGTTCACTGGTCCATGCTCCTTTTCTGAAAACAGAAAATATTTTCTAAGTCATAATTTACAGATAAATCCTTGAGCTATCGGGTTTGACAGAGAAATTTAGGTTGTGATGAAAGAAAAAATGGTCATCTTTTAAAACTTTCTGCAGGACATTTTGTGGCTGTAAATTAAAAAGGGGAAAAGAAGGTAACTGGGAGTGTCTGACAGATTTTTAGTACTGAGGAAGACTGTGCTGATTCTTGAATTTTAAATGAATTCAGTGTGATGAATTTGTGCATGTGTGTATCCCCATACTGAAAATAATCAGTGACACGTTAAACCTCATGGATGAACATGGAAGGATGCAGATGTCTGAAGGACAATTGTTGTTTTACTTTTCTATAGAACTTGAATTACAGTAGATTTTGGACAAATATCCACCTCATTAAGATACGTTCTTTTCTGTAGATGAGAATACCGGAGATGGTGAATTAGATCTGAGTGGGATCGACGACAGTGAAATAGATCGGGTAAGGTACCCTCTTATTCTGTCTCTCTCTGCATTTAGATATCTGAGAATGAAAAACAGTTCTTATCTCATTTATCCTCTCTCCTTTACTGCCTCTTCGCTCTCATACGTAGAGAGGTCTAAGTGTTTTCAGTGATCTGAGATCAAAACTAATGCTCACACAAGCCTGTGGATTTGGTTTTCCTTGCCTGTTTTATGTATCTACAGGACTACTGCTGCTCACTCTTACCATGCTGGAATAATTGTATTTTAGAATGTCTTTTATTCTGAAGAAGGACTTTGAAAAGTTTGGTGGAGCTCTAAATTCATTATTTAATTAAGATATATTCAACATAGGAGGCTGCCGTGGAAACCAAACTGTAAAACCAGCATGTGCAACTTCTGTGTTCTTTCAAAGATTTCTGTAACATTTTGTGGATTTATTACTGTTTGTGTGGCAGCAAAAGGTATCCTTTACCATATATCTTGACTATGACAGCTGTGGAAAATGGTTTCTGGAAGGCCACACAGCAGACCAACATCTCTGTTCACGCAATAGTCTCTCTCCTCCTGACTCTGAGTCTGATACCCTCCTCAGCCACCACACTGCTGTAAACTGTAATTTGAACAGGTAACACCAATGCTAAACACTCCTTTTGGGGTACAAGATCTTTGAGAGCGATGAGGTTGTGTGGAGGTTGCTATATCTGGTGATGAATAAGGAGCAGAAAATGCTCAGCTTGACTTGAGCAGTGAAGCGAGTTTTGCTGAGCTGGATGTTACGAAGGGTCTTGTGAATCCAGTATGGAGAGAGCAGGGAGGCTGAAGGATTTCAATACAGCCAGTCCATATTTAAACAATCGTGGTGGAAGAACAAACACATTTTTTCCTCCTAGACTCTGTGATGAGGTCATAACTCCGTTTTTATTGACTTCATATTCATTTCCACGGCACTAGACTGTTCTATTGTAAGCCCAAGACTATGAACTCTCTGAAATTGTAAGGATGAGTAATTGTGCTAGGGGCAAGCGAGTTTTACTATTATGGTCCACTTGTAATAGAAGCAGATGAAAGAGCGAAAATACTGATCTGATAAACCAGCGCTTGCACAGCTATTTGCTCACCTTGTTTGCCCTCAGAGGAAGGACTCCTCTCTGCATTAGTTTCTTCTGACTGGAGTTATTTTTCTCATAAAATCTTGTATGTACATTTTACTTCAGAGAAAATCTCAAATGCTCAAACTCATAAGATGGAGAAATCTGTGATTGTTTTTCTTGAACTTAAACATTGTTTTACAAGTCTTGGGTCCCCTGCTTAAAAATAAGGTATCTTGCTCATGAAGGATGATTCAATTTGTCTTCTCCATTCTGCAGAAGTTCTTCACTCCTAAACAGCATCATCTACAGAGAACTTCTGTTTAATGGGCAGTTGTGCTAAATACTGGGATTATTTTTACATTTAAGTAATTGAAGAGGAGATCTGTCTACCCAGCCTGCCAGCCTGCCTGCTACCTACCTGTTTGTTTATTTCTGTAATTCACCTGAATAGTTTCTAGAAGTGTTTTACAGCTACACACCTACTAATGACGCTACCAAGACTAAGTGGAGTTAACTGAAAAAAGCCTAGATGTGGTTACTGAACCCAGCTCTTTAAAATCTAGAGGACTGGAACTCCAGCAACTTAAGCTGGTTTTATTTACACAGATATGGCCATTGAACTAATAATCTCAGTAACTGTGCCTAAACCTTTGCAGAAGCCTACCCAGAAGACACATGTTTCTGTTTTGGTAGCACAGGGCAGTGGTTCCTATACTGTTTTGAATTATAGGCCACCATCAACACATAGAATTATTTGCAGACGACCATGTTGTCATGATACCCACTCACATCATCTGAAAAAGATCATAAACCCAGGATCATTTTAGGTTAATTACAGACCATGTACAATGAGTCCTGGATGGTTTTTGGTCGCCCTATCATAGTTTGAAAACCAAGCACTGTTTTTTTGAAAACACGTCACTGTTTTTCACCAGCTTTAGAAGTTACTAGAAATGCTCTCTGATTGTCACATCTCAGTTGTGTTTTCTTTTTTTAATGTAATTTTGAAAACAGAATGTGAATTGACCTTGCCAGTGGTTTTTCAGTTCAGTTTTGCTTTATGGTTTTCAAGTCGATTTCTGAAACTAGATAAACTTGTTCTGTCCTTTAGTATATACTTAACGAAGCAGAAGCTCAGATAAAAGCAGAGCTGTGGATGAAAGAAAATGCAGATTATCTGAAGGAACAAAAAGGTAAGTATGTAGAACTGAAATTCTTCTTTTGGATGATGTTTCTGAAATATGCAGTCTGTGTAATCTTCATGCTGGTTGTCTTTGTCATCTTTCAGAAAAGGAAGCAAGAATAGCAAAAGAGAAAGAACTTGGGATTTATAAGGAACACAAGGTATTAAACTGTGTGCTAATTATGTCTGGAAATGTCTTGGAAATTCATTATGTTTGCTGGATCAACTCCATGTAGGATGTATGGGCATAATGGTACAGGTCACCACAAGCAAAAGCTATCATATCTCTATCTATCATTGAATTACAAGGCTAATTACAACTAAAATTTTTCAGGTGGTGAGTAAAACACTTTCTTGCCCAAACTTTTATTTTAAAATTACTATTATGAGAAAATTCTGTGCATGACAAAATCAGAGCTAGTTCTTTGCATTTATAATTGCTGTCCTAATTGCTTGCTTATTTAAATACAGGTCTTAAGACATGCCTTTTTTAAAAAAAAAAAAAAAAAAATATGCATGGGGCATTTGTTTGTACTTGCCATAACTTCAGTAGCTTTCTTTGCTCTTCCGATAATGATTTCTTTATGAAGAACTGAACAGATCCTTGTTATAGTCACTTGAAGGAATATTTTGTTCTACCTTTCATAAAGAATGCAACAGTTATGTTAACAAATGGCATGTCCTGTCTCTATGTTTAGCAGTTTAAAGCAGCCTAATTGGCCATATATTCATGATTTACAGCATTAGTATTTTGTGTAATTGAGCAAGTGACAAGTCAAATCTTCCACATGCAACTAAAATCCATGTTAGTTTTTAGTGCTTATATCCTCTATCTTTTTTTCTGCTTAATGTGAAAGACAGAGTTTCCTACTTCCCCTAGGTATTTCAACAATAAACACAAAACCAGACAATGAAACACTGTTTTATGCTTCAGAGTTTCTCATTCATCCTGCACTTACGCAGACGTGGCACTCTACCAGCAATTTTCAAAATTGTATAACTCATTGGCACAGCCAAGTAGCCCAAACACCCACTTTTTTGTTCGGACAACACAGGAGTTTTTCTCTAACTCTGTATTGTTTCTGACAGCTTGAGTAGAACTTGATTAATATAGTGCTTTCCAATTTCAAGGTAACACTTGACCCATGTAGGTAAACAGAGGGGCTATTATCCATTAAAATATAAATCTCCTGCGGAGCTCGGTGTTAAAACCTTCCTTTGAAAAGGAAAATGCCAAATGAGAAACAGAGGTTCTTTTTTTTTTTTTCCCCTGTACCTACCCAGGCATGGGACATGGCTAGAAATGTTCTCTGGTGTCGCTTCTCTTTGACTCTGCTCAGCATCAGCCTCCACAGGGCAGCGCTGGCCTTGAGCTGGCCGCGTTTGCCTGGGAAGGGCCGTTGCAGGTGACATTGCCACCGCGCTCGTGTGTCTGCGGCCTCTTGCTCCCTGTCTGTTGGCGTTAACACCTGCCATGCTGAGAAGGCTGCTGCTGCCGCTGCTAATATTCTTGGCCTTTTTCAGTGTGAAGGATGGAGTTGTGTAGATGCTCTACCATGCCACATTCGGACTTGTTGTGAAATGCCGTTGCAGTTTTGATACAGAGTTGTCAGTGCTTAGGGGAGTTCTGACCCAGCTTGACTCTATCTTTAAAGGAAATTTTAGCAGAGGAATTTCTTTATTTCCATGCTGGGTGGTGCTCTCACAGTCTCTGTTCCTGTAACAAGAGTTTGCTCTTTTTTTTTTTTTTTTTTTCATATGTGAGAAATGGCCCACGTTTCTTCTCTGGCAGCATTACAAATACTAAGTAAAGAATTTGTGATGAACTGTGTGGGCATTTGGCAAAAAACCCAAATATCTTTTGGAGAAAAGAGACCTCTCAGTCCTGTTCAGTGGCAGGAGAGGGAGCGCTGGCTTAGCCCAGCCACATCGCCTGCATCCCAACATCAGCAGCACCTGAGCCAGGACTGCTGAACTGCAGCTTGCCCTTCTGCTTCACCGAAACTTTGTTTGTGTCTACAGCACTAATTTTATATTTTAATTAAGCCAAAGAAATCTGCAAAGAAGCGGGAGCCAATACAAGCCAGCACAGCAGGAGAGGCAATTGAAAAAATGTTAGAACAGAAGAAAATCTCAAGTAAAATTAATTATAATGTGCTAAGGGACCTGAACAGCAAAGGAAGTAACACACCAAAGAAAGAGGATGACAGCACTGATGACAGCACCAACACCAAGAAGCTGTCAAGAAGAAAATCTATTGCCAGTAGGAATATAGCCAACCCTGTAAACAGTGTGGGAAAAAGGTACTGCAATTGTTCATTTATATCTCTGTCTGTGAGACTGTCTATGTATCTTTCTGAGCCAGACAATGCAGGGACTGAAACATTTGTTTGAGGGTAAAATAATGTCAGGGCTCTGTTTTTATTTATTTTGTCTGCAGTGTTGCGGCAGCACCTTATTTATAGTTCGTATATCAGAGGTCTGCTTTGGTGGGAGTTAATCATCCTGACGCCAAAAAAAAAAAAAATCAGTGGAAATTCATAAATGTGAACCTTTCAGCCGTGGACACCTTTTCTTCATGCAATCTTAACATTTGCTGTTCTAAATTGTCTGTATCAGCTGACGTGACACTAAATGTTTGAAAGCTTTGGCTTTTTGCTTGATTTGAAAAATATAATTCCCGTCTGTTTTGACAGCTAGCTGTTTTGATTAGCTTTTAATTTAGTTTTATTCCAAACTTTTGGTTTTAATTGATGGCACAAATATAAAGCTTTATAGTAAATACTCTTGTCGGTTTTCTGGTCTGCATTTGCAAATGTTTTATAGTGTGATGAAAGCTACTATTTTAATGAGTAAAATATTTGACTTGCTGGGCAGATTTGCAGTGTTCTATAAAGTGTAGAAGGAGATTGATGTGTCCTATCTGCAATATTCAGCTATTTTAGTTGTCTTCAGTTTATGAAATCATGTTGGATGATCATGTGAGTGCTGCTTACGTGTAGTAATTTCTTACTTAGATGTTATATATTTATTTACTGCCTAAAATACTTTTTTTGTTTTGCTTTGCTTCCAGAACTATACAAATGTGTGGTGAAATGTAAAACGATGCCTTTTCACTGTAGTTCAGATTTAGGCATGTTTTGCAACCAAGTAACGGGCCAGGGTGGACAGGAGGGCAGCCAGCCATAAGGTGCAAAAAAATCACCCATTCATGCAAGAATGGGAGACATAGGAAACCTGAAAATGTGAAGCTGTAAGGAATTGTAAGCGCACATCGCTCAGAAGCTAAGCAAAATAAGGATGGCTAGACCCAGCCCCTTATTTTGACTTCATTTGACGGTGGGGCCAGTGGTGTGGTCTTCAGTTTTGGCTAAGAAGCCAAACGCTGAAGCCATGTGACATTTTCAGCCAAAATTGAAGACAGTGCTGCTGGCACTGCTGTCAGCAGGATACAGGTTTTTGCAATGTACCAGACATCTCTTCTTTCTCTGCTGTACCTTCTTTATTCTGTATTTTACCAAGATAGCTTCGTCCTCATGCAACTTCTCATCCTTAGTATCAACAGCTTTGCTTTCCTGTGCTTGACTCACTGTGGGTTTTATTCTTCTGTGTTAAGTTGCTACTTGAGGTGATGTCTAATGACCCAAGCACGTGAGTTTTCCACTAATGAAGGAAGGTGAATATACACTGAGGATTACCTAACAACATTTAGCCTGCGCTTTATTTGGGTTTAACAGGAATTAATAAGTCATATTTCTGGAATTCCTAGTAAAATACGGCTGATCAGTTGTCTGAAATGCAATACTGCAATGGAAAGTAGGGGCTGGTAAGGATCCCGGTTGCATTTCAGAGCTCAGCAGTAACCTCCACGCTTAAGCTGCTTTGCTACATCCAAACCTTGTTATTTCTGAGGTTTGCAGAAATGTTGGGTGCTTGGAGCTCCTATTGAAGCCAGCATGTTAAACTCTTAACAGGTGTTAAACTCTTTGGAAAATCATGCCATAAATATTTAATTTAACAGTGGTGCAACTTGAAAAGATTTCTAAATAAATACAAATCAGTATTTTCCAAAAGCAGCTAATAAAACATGTTTATTTTTTCTCTTGAGAGCCTAAAGTGCATCCTTAAGATGCATAACAGAGTTTCCTGATGATGATTAGCTGATCTCAGATACAATGAATTTTACAGCAGAACACTTCAGAGGAGGTTGAGGATTCATGCAGATATGTGAGTTAAGGAGATTTTGCACTCCAGAAGCAGGCTTAGATAATATCAAGGACCTGACAAACCATTAATTGGACTTTTTTTTTTTCTTACAATTAAAGATTTATGACTTACTTATCTTTTTTTTT
>VWZK01016157.1:367122-472927 GCA_013396935.1 Baryphthengus martii
TTCTTTTTTTTTTTTTTTTTTTTTTTTTTTTGCTAGTAGTCTAAATACCATGGCTTTTAAATGATATGCATAAATTTCTGTGTTCTGCATTGTTCTTATATGCCATGCATTCCTTGCCTTTGTTCAACATTGTTCCTCTGAGAGGTAAATGGCTAAATACTTCCCCACTGATACAAAAATCATGGTAATTTATATGCAATTAATAATAATAAAACCCCTGAACATTGCTCATTAGAAAGTGAATGAAGCACATGATGTATCTTTATCCAGGAGGCATTTGCAGAGATCTTGCTAACCGTTTGGGTTTGTAGCAATTTACAGTCTTGCATTTTTATCTTTATATGTCTTAAATATTCAGTAAGCTGCATCTGACTGCAGTAGCACCTTGCATAACCACGCTTTGATCCAGTCCCTTATTCCATCTGAGTTATAGTCAGATTTTAAAGAGCTACTGATTTAGTCCTGATCCCAATTAGAAGGTGCCAGTACCAAGTTACAGGGAGCTTTACAGGCTAGGGAAGAAATACTCATTCTTGGTGATTAAAGCAGCACTCCTGTAAAGGTATAAAATTATGGAAGAAGATTTTTATTTTTTTTTAGTAAATATCTTTATTGCTTTCCTTTTGTAAGCCAAGATTTTACATACCTCATGAGGCTTGGACAGATGATGCAGCCAAGTTTGTCAAGTGTCTTAGAAATTTTCTTCTCATAAAGTATGTAGTGGCCTGGAAAGAGGAAGTTAATCTTCATCTCCATCTTTTTAATTGCCCCTTGCTATAAAATACTCTGTGCTGTTCTTTCTGCATAGAGGACTTCAGATTCTCTCTTAAAAAAATGGTTACTCCAGCCAACCATGGTGCAATCTTTTATATTCTTTGTTTTTCTTTTTTTAATATGACATGAAGTAGCAGTTACAATGTTCATCAGTTAAAATATTGGGAAAGCTCTTGTTTACTGATGTGATAATGCTAAGCAAATTTTACAGTCTTATAAAAAGTTGTTGATTTGCAAAAAATATCTGAAGAGCTAGAATGCTAAGCTGGGCCCAGGAGCATGCTTAAGCTGGATATTCTGTCAGTTGGTGGCCCTTTTAATATAGCGTTGTTGCTCCTATAATGGTTCCTTGTCCGAAGATGATATAATCTATCTATGTATTATTTCATTAAAAATCCTAATTTTGAAATCTCAGAAACCTTTTCTATTTTCTGAAGTTTTGCTAGGAAGGTACTTTCAAACAATTCTCCCAAAGGTCATACAGATTTCTCCTTTTTAGGTGCCTAGATGTATACATCAGTTATTTTCAGAAGCAACTTGGATTTTTTTAACAGACTTCTTTACTGTGAAAGCTGTGCAACTTTTTGAGATTTAGAAAAAGACATACTTTTCTCAGACATGTCTCCCAGAGTTATACTGGGGTTTTACTTACTGTATCCATCAAGATGGTAGAAGACTAGTAACGACAATGTAAGTAATTTTAGGAAATAATATGTTGTATAAAAGTGTTTCATTACATCTCTTAATGCAATTTTGTTCCAGTGCATATCACAATTGGTACTTCATATGCAAAAGCCGCTTCATTCTCTGTGTGTTTGAGATATGGCACAGTGAATGTTAGCGTCCGTAATAGATGTTACAACTTTAATTTCAATTACCAGTTGCGCAGTTTATCTTCACTAATGTCTTCTGTGCGTATGAAGCCTAGGAACAGTATGTGGAACTCCTAGGGAAGAACAATTGCCACTTCAAGCTACTTAAAACCTGAACTCCAGTTAGAGCTGTGCTGTGCACTGGAGCTCTTCAAGCCCAATAAAGAAAGAGGGCCTTTAGGACTGGAAGCTCTTGGTTAGACGCTTAATAATTTATTTTATATTTACTTGAGCTGAATCTTACAACATTACTTGTGAAGCAAAATGTGGGAACAAGAAAGCTTTCAAGTCACTACTTTTGAAAAATTTTAAGCCTATTTATTGCTATGTGCTTGAAATTGGTAATGATATCAGAAGAGACAGGATGTATTATTGAGGGAGTAAATGTGTCAGGTTAATCTCCTGAAGAATTTGCCTTGGAAGAAACGAAGCAGGATTGCGCAGCACAGCTGAATCCGTTGTGATGGAGCAAGGTTGTTCTGAATGGAAGCATGTGAATGTATAATAGAAAACCAAATCAGACCTGCTATGAATTTGAGAAAAGCCCTTGGTAGAGATCTCAGATTTGATTATATTTGGAAATTCACCTCTAAATTCTCTCTGTGGTCTCGTGTATTTATTGACTCTCCGTTTTGCTAGTACATGTTGGCACATAGCTCTATCTGTGCTTCAGAGCCACGGGGTCTGGATATTGTGAACTGTGTGTTTGCAGTACCAGAGACTTGTTCTGCTGCCCAGGTTCCTGCCCTAGGATGCACACTTTCAATTATCATCTGCTCCAGCTACAATTTTGTTGACTTTTCAGAAAAATCCCCTTTATTATTCAGGAGAATGCATGTAATACTTTTCTACAGCGTAGCATTTGGACATCTCATTTAACCTGATAAATTGCTTGGTACTTTCTTGGCTCTAATTTGAATCACAAGCCCTTGGGGGTGTAAAATGTGGGCAGAAGCCTAATTTAGGTGCTTTGGAGTAGCCCAGTGATCCTATGCCTCAGAGGAAGCCTGGGGAGACAGTCAGCTCCCCACCACGAGCCATTGGGAGCACTGCCCCCAGCTCCAGCCCTCATTTACTGTTGGCCCTTTCTGGTGTCTGGAATGTGTGTATGACTCTCTAAGGGAGAAGTTTGTTTTGGTCTCCTTGGCTTTGACAGATTATTTTTGGTAACTTTATGAGAGGGAGAGGTCATGTGATGCTGTTTATCACACCCAGCCTGAAAACTTTCTCTTCGCTTGTTGATACTGCAGATGTCCAACAGACTCTATATTTCTTTCTCCAGGGAGTAAGAGGAGAAGAAGCCCCAGACCATCTCTTTCCCTCACATCCAGGATTACTGATAATGATAAGCCCTGTAATTGTAGTTTTACTGTTCCAGTGGGTGTAGGTGTTGTGCTCAGTGCTGTGCCATGTCCTGCCAGGGTGCTTGTAACTCGGCCACCACTCTGAATGTCTTGAATGGTTATTCTACATTGGCCATGGCTTTTTATAAAACCAAAGCAAACGTGGTATTTTTTTAATGTACAATATTTTTAGCTTATTTCACAGTATAATACTGGTATTTGTGGAGAGGAGGAACCCGAGCTCATGTTTTCCAGGTTACTTAGATCGATGGAAAATGGTGTGAAACAGAGTTCATTTTGAATAATCCAAGGGATTCTTCAGTGTCTGAAGCACCTTCATATTGGCTAGACCAAGGGGATCATAAAGGTTAAACCACTCTTGATTCACTGTGTCAAGAAGAGAGTTGTTGTTTCAGAACCCTTATTAGGGAAGATGACATTGCAGTAATGGTTTAAAAATCTGGGAATGTTTATCTTAAAAGTACACTGACAGCAGCTGATGCAGTGGAGTCTGGTGGACTGATAGGCGTCTACAGTGAATCCTACAGGTTAGCAATTCATGATGAAGCTGAGCTTCTGAAGAGGGACAAACTCCCATGTTTGGCAGGTATGAAGCTTCTGAGAGAGAGTCTTTTCCATGCTAACTTTGGTGGTGTGCCTTCTCTGTACAAATTGGCCCTTTAAGATGGTGTCTTGGGAGTGTTTTTATATGCTTTAATTTTCCACCATATATTTTTATTTTTCAGAATTGCTTTTAGCTCTTTGTCAAATTTACCTTTTATATCCTGTTTTTCTCTCTGTGCTTTGAAGTCTGTTACATGGTTTGGAATTCATGTGTATTTACTAAAAGTGAGATACCAAATTTTATTTCTTGTCTTGTGCAGCTTCAGGCCTTTCTTTTCTATGTGACTAATGTACTAGCACCGATTTCCTACCTGGAACAAAATTCCTTGCAAAAGGTACTTGCTGAGATGGTAATTAGGAGTTTCTTCTATAGCTTAACTACTACTTAGTTGATATTTTTGGTGTCTCCTCTGGAAACAGGCTTGTGTTGGCTACAGGATTAACTAGACTGTGATTCCTGGGTATGAATACACATGTGGTGGGAGCCTTCCCGTTGAGCATGTGGAGTCAACTTTTGGTTTGAATATTATATATAGGGTAAATAAATTCTCTAACCACTTTGACATAACTGTTTTCTTATGTGATCTGCACTTTGAGAAGTTCTTTGGAGTGTAATTTTATGTATGTTTGTGCTTTGCTGTGGTATATAATCATTTAAATCAAAGGTTAATCAAAATGATTAGTCATTTTGAACAGGAAAATGGTGACATTTGAGAAGTACCTCCACTTAAAATAAATCTTACCAATACTTTCCAATCTCATAACTTTTAGATGGACAAGCTTATACAAATTATGTTTAGTATTTTATTTACAAAAAGCAAAGCCAAGCAAAAATTAATTTAAGACATCCAAGGTTCTGGTTTTCAAGTCATGCATCTCCTTATTAAAGTTAGCTGTGTGGGGGAGAGCTTTACAAATGACCTTGAAAGGAACTGACGCATGGATCTATTTGTTCACATCTGATTTGAGGAGTTGATCTAGTAAAGCCTGTAGTAATGTTGTAACCTGGCTAATGCTGTTGTATGAGCTAAGAAGCCTTTTGTAATAAGGAGATAAATTAGAGGCAAGAACTGGAAAGAAATGTATCAGACCCAACATATTTTAAAATGAGTGCATGTTTTTAACTTCTGAATGCTAAAATGTGATGACCAACAGCCTTTCTTTTTTCATGGGATGAGGACAGAGGAGGAAAAAATGCAATTCTTCTGTGCTACTGAGTAAATGCAGAGTTAAGCAAATGCCACTGATAGACTAGGGTGGCAGGAGCTAACACGCTGTATAGAACAAATGGTGCCACAAGTTATCCCTTTACCCTCAAATTCATTTCTTTTGATGCTGAGATAGGGCAGAAAGATGTGGAAATAAATTATTAATTTTTTTAAAAAAGAAAAAAAACAACATTCCCAAACCTGTCCTTCCAAAAACTGTCAGATATTTGTCAGAATCTGACATTTATTCTGATAACTCAGGTTATTTGGATGATCAATTCCCCCTGATACCAAAAATAGCATTTTTCTTTCACATCTGACAGGCTTGATAACCCTGAAAACAGAGCTGCCTTGAACTCTGAAGCATGTATGGATAGTGTTTCTCATGGCCATGCTCCACACTGTTGAGAAAGGAGCTTCTTTCCAGCCATCATCCAGTACAGCATCCCCAGCATGTGTGGGCTGCTGCTCTGGGAGCAGGTTCTGCCACTGACTCCCAGTTCATTGAAGCAGTTACTCCAGCAGCTTTGCACTTCTCTGTCACCCAGCATCAGTTCGTCAGGGTGAGGTTACCAGAAAGTTCATTCCTTCATCCTTCATCCCTCAATCCTTGCCTTCCTCCTGCAGGAGGTGAGTGAGAGAATCGTTTTCCCCTTTCATGCCTGTTCTGCTAGTGAATTAAGAGAAACTAAGTTAAGGGTTTTCTAGCTTGTTTTTTTCCTAAGAGTACTTTTCCTAAGAATCTCAATTTTGGTTTCGTTAGTCTTTGAATACAGGAATAAAATACCAAAATTTCAGTATGGCAACTAATCCACCTGTATTTTGTCTCTGTAAAATATAATTGGATGAAAATGCCCCTGAAATAGCTTAATAACAGCAGAAATAATGTAAAGAATTCTTCTCAATGTGAAGCCTTCTCAATTTCTGTGAGTTCAGTGATGCTGCAAATCATCTCTACTTGTACATCATTATTAAAAGCATTCAAACTTTATAGTACAGACATTTAATGTTGTCAAAATTTGGTTTAGTATAAGAATATGGGAACATGGTCTGTTGGGACTGCAGAGGAGTCTTCCTGAGCTATCATTTATTTGAACTTAGGAGAACCTTTGAGAAATATATATAAATAAACCCTTCAAGATTGGGTGAGGACACCTCTAGACTTGTGCGAGTGTTTCAGCAATAATAAGCGTCTGCCAAATCCAGCGTTGGCTTCCATTTACCCTAAATGAGGTTGCTTTCAATTTAAAACTAAAAAGGCATTGATCTGGCTCGACCTCGTGGCCCAGACCCAGGTCAAGTCTCCATATTTTTACAGCAGCCTTCTTGTTTGTTTAATATAAATTGGATATTGCTTTTCCGCCTCCCACTCCAGAAAATCGTCTCCTTGTCGGATTCCAGGGGAGGTTGGCTGGGCAGCGCAAAAATGCAGAGGGGATTTTTGTGACTGTCTGAAATAATTTTGTCTTGCATTTAAAGACCAAATAGGAGCAATTTTAACCCAGAAGATAATTCTGTGTGACAGCTGAATTGTGAGCGCCTTGTTTATCTATGTTCTCATTTTCAGGTTGGTTATAAGAAAATGCTCGGCGAGCTTTTTTCTTCCAAATTACGCTCAGTGGGTCTAATGGGAGACTGAGTATAAATATGTATGCACAGTCTCTTGAACTTTAATAGCAGGTTAGCAAAAATAGTTATATGTGATGTGAGGGGTGAGGAGAGTGGGAAGAAAAAAAGAAATTGGAAGTGTTATGGCTCTTATTATCAAACCCTAGAGGTGAATGTCCTGCTATCGTGGCTGAGAGTGCTTCAGCGCTGTGAAAGGCTTGTTCTCACTCTGTAGATTTTTCCGATTTATTTCTTTGTGTTTTCATGGATGGAAAATGGTTGGTTTCTGAATTGATTTTCCTTTGACCTTAGTCCAGCAGGGTCTGCCTGTTGATCTTTAGAGTATATATCTGCTCCTTTCTTCAGTATAAACTGAGGGAAGTGTGTGTCTGATGTGTTTTAGATTTGCAAATGAAGTTGAGTCTTCAGTGAATGTTTGTTAAATATTGACGGGAAAGAAAACAAACACAAAGTTTTTCCTCAGTATAATGCCATATGTTATTTTACCAAGACTAATACCCAAACTAGGGCAGCAGTGAGGTGAAGCTTCTTATTTCTTGGTGTTCGCACACATTACCAGACCAGGTAGCTGGCAGTCATTATGTGGTTATGACTCCAGTTCTTTCACCATGGCTGGGTAAAATATTGGAAAGTTATAGCAGTTTGTTGCAAAACTTGAAGTACTGCTTGTTCACATAATATTTAACAGCATCTGCATAATTAGTTTTAAATTGGCCAGTGTACTGTAACTTAGTCATTTATGTAAGTGCTGTTCCATTACGCAGTGATTCTTTTGGTGTGCTGACTGATTTCAGTTTTACCTTGCTGCCGTTGTTACTAAATATAGGATGAAACATACTAAGATAACTTCTAAATGTGCTCTTGGAAGATATATGCAGCAAATTTAACTTTTTCTTTTGTTGTGGAATTTCCAATTTATTGTGAGTCAGAAGTTTCTGCATTTTCCCCTTCCTCCAAAACAACACAGCAATAACTTGAACAAACCCATTGCCGTGTTTACGACGTGCAGGAACCAGGGTAACTTCCCCACCCACTCTAGAGCAGCCCATCTCCTTTTCTTATGTCATACAAACCCATTCCTTGTGACTCAGAAAGAAGCAAGGGAGAAAACCACGGTCTTTTACATATATTTTCCTCTCCCCCAAGTTTTACACTTGAAAAGGAACCTGTGCTGCTACAGAAGTTGGATGGAAAGGTAGAGAGTAGAGGATAAAGCATATCTACCTCAGGACCTGCAGTCCATCTGCCAAGTGCAAGTGGAGAACCTCTTGCCCTGAGTGCTCTTTCAAGGCATCACCTGGCCCAGCAGCTGTCAAAAACTGTAGGTGAATTGAAATCTTTCCATTCAAGCAGGACTGTGATAGCTGGCAGGGAAAGGATACAACAAGACTATTATAGGCCACAGCATGACATGATGCGTTAAGATTTGAAGTCGATATTGATACTCAGAGTTGAATGCAGCCTTGCTGAATTGGAGCACTGGAAGGTGCTTGGACATGGAAAACTCTCTCAGACCCCATACAGGATAGAAATGTGTTTTATGTTTTTTTATCTTTTTATTCAGGAATGGTTTTAGATGTGGTATTTATGTGAAAGAAATATGTGCTACTTTACAGTGATCTTTTAAGAAGTTATCAGTGTATTTAATCTGAATGTTTTGAGATCTGAAATATGAAGGACGCATACAGATTTGGAAGTGGAAGTGGAATGAAGTGGCTGGAATATTTGTTTTTTAGGATTATCTTTGCCTGTGTAGAGTGGTGATATGATAGTTTTAGTAGAAAAATGGCTTTGCACACTCTTGCTTGGATTTTATCATGCAGCAATAAAGGAACAAAACAATTTGGAATTCTAACTAAAATTATTGTTGCTGGAGTTGTGTGAGGCAATCATCAGATTAAAGCAGTAGTGGAATCAATCAGTCATTTGATGAATTAATAATGGAGATTAAAGTCAACAATGAATCAAATTATTAGATGAAGAGAAGCAAGACAGAAATCAGAGTGATTTAAAACATACGACAGGTTATTACAAAGCAGCATCACCTGCTACTTGGCTCCTGGAGGCAGACAGGCCCTCCTAGTTTGGGCTTTAGTAAGTCAGTTTAAAGGTTAATTCTATGCCTAAAGGTGCTACTTAATTAGAGTTGTTTTAGACACTTGTTCTTTCTCCTATCAAATGAACCGTGTGCAAGCAATATTGGCTTAAAAAAATGATATGCAAATATAGCACGTCTTACACGTGTTTGCACTTTATTCATACCTTTTGAAATACTACAGAAAAAAAGATGATGGAAACAGGGTAGCAGAAAGGTGAATTCCTTTGTCTAGGTTGTTTGTGGAACAAAGTGGGTAGGAGAGCAGCTCGGGTTGCTCATGTCACTGATGGATGCCTACTACAGATTTTCTCTGGGTATTCGTACGTCAGGCTGTACCTTCTGGAATCTCTCCTCCTCCACCTCTTCTTCCTCTGGATAGTGTCCAGGAGATTAGAATCATTAATGGCTCTCATTGATGCAGCAGTGCAAAAAACCTACCTTTTGCTGATGCTTTCATTCATGATACTGCCTCTTCTACATGTTTTCAAATTTTCTAAATGCATTGTTGAAGTAAGAGGTTTCTTTGTCTACAGCTTGGTTTAGTCCACATGTGATTTTGACCTTTGGGCAATTAGAAACATGTTGGGATTGTTGTTGTTTTTTAAATAGAGCTGAATTAAATATTGCCATTTCATGGGTTTAGAGTTGATAAATAGGTATTTAGATTTGTTTTCTTGAAATGTATTACACGGTCTATCTGGGCTGTACAAGATCAATGTGTGTAATCCAGTTAAACCAAATTATTTCACTCTACCCTAGTGCTTTGCTGGTGAAAAGGAACAACAATATTTTAAGAAATAACAGGAAAGTGAAAAAAAAAACAACAGAAGAGAGGAAGCCGTGAAGGGAAGAAAATACAAAGAAAATGCTAATTAAGAATTTAAAGCCACTTGGGTTTGGCATAGTTTTTGCAACCACTAAACTGAGTCCAGTGTAAAGTGTGGTGTGTGTAAGCCATAAGAAATCATAAATTTTATATAATGCAGAATGGCTTAATAGCGAGTAACTGACTAGCTAGAGAGGCCTTGGTTGAAAGGGAAAGATTTCTGCAGGAATAAACCTCATCTCGCTGACCTTTGCTGACCCTTGCTGCCTCTCTCTTAATCTAACCTGAAGAGATTAGAAAACCCCTTAACATCAAAAGGAACCATAGACACTATTGTCTCTCAGAGTCCCATTGTGTTTAGGAGTGATTTATCAGGAGGCAGCAGCCTGGTCCTGCTCGGAGCCTTCACCCGCTGGCACCAACAATGCAGCCGTGGCTGTAGGTCAGGTTGGAGATCTCAAACCCTGCCTTGGAAAAACAATGCTCGGCTCTCAATGTGATGGATGGGAAACCCGGCTCCAGGATTCATTTGCCCAAAACTTGTTTGGAAGATTTGCTGGTTTTACTGAATCAACATCTTTCAGGTGCTTCCTGTGGTTTATCCAAGAGTGGCTAAATAACTCTTAGTTTGTTCAACTACAGAAAACACAAGTGTAATTAAATCACATTGAAAGTTTGTCTTTCAGCATATGGTAATCTTCAGGTTCTAGATTTTTTTTTTATGTATATCTATATATCAGTTTTACAGAAAAAGTTCTTTAAATAGCTGTTGGAGGAAAATGCAGGTTTTATGCATTTATTTCTATCTCACTGGAAGAACTGAGAGCAAACATTTCTACGATCCGATGATTACTAGGCTGTAGTTTTCTATTAGCTGTGGGTTGCAATTTAAAATTACTTCTTGAAACATAAGGAGGTCTTAAATTATGAAGCACTAGGAAATCCTGAGGTCCAAAGCATTGAAAGGCTTGCAGTATAGTATATATTCATTATTTTGTTGCTACTTCAGTAGCTCGTGGGTATTATGCACGGCGTTATATTAACTTTCCGGTGAAGACCAGACACTAGAAAACTCCAAGTTTTATGGTTCAGCATTTGCTGATAGGATTTGCAACTCAGAGAAGTCCAGATTTAAGATGTTTTTTGCAGAGTACTTGCAAGAGGCCAGCCGCAGTAACAGATGAATTTTTGTCTGAATTACTTTCCCTCTCTTTTCAATTTCGGTATCTGCTGATTTCATTTTAAAACCCATTTTAAAGCAAATGAAATAGCTAAGACTTTTTCTAGCACAGTAATCAAGGCCTTTAATACCCTACCTCTCTGCAGACTGGTTTTAAGAGCTGATGTTTGTGATGCTGTTGCCTGTGCTGGAGAGGGTGCTGGGCACGCACTATACGAGACATAGTAGAGCTGAGGGTATCTCTGATAGGCTCTACTTTCAAGTAAATTTAAAGGCTGGTCAAGATTTTCAGGCTTTTATTGGAAGACTTACCTTTTACTAAAGCACTCTCAATGGCAGAGCTCCTCTCTCCTGTGCACTGTACTCTGCATCACAGCTCCAGAGGTATCTGGCCAGCTTCCAGTTTAAATTCACTTAATAGAGTAAATCTGAAATGATTTAAACACTCTCAATTTACCACCATAACCAAAGGGTCAGAGCCAGCAGCTGTAGAAGCACTAATATTCAAGAGAGTTTTTGAAGAGGAATTTTTACATAGCTGCTTTTAAAAATGTCATTAAGATGAGATACGGAGTGCTTTAGGTAAGTGATTTCAACCACCCAAGTCTTCTACTAATGGATCAGCTTAAGATTTTCTGTACTGTAACACACCTAGGGGTGGATTTTTTCCCACTGACCTTGGTGGACTTTGGTTCAGACTGTCCAATGGTGGAGCCATGTGTATTTTGGTATGTGCTCAGGCACCGCAAATTGTTGTGAGACTCGGTCCCTAACGAGGCAGATCACTGACTGAATGGATGTTCTCAGGCTTTGTACGTGCTTTTGGAAAGAAATGGTAAAACAATCTACTTAAGAACATCTGAATTTTTGCCAGTTTATGCTGCAGCTTTCCCTGATAAGTTACTAAACATGCTGTCGCTATTGCCGCAAATATTTCCCTTTTGTGAGACATTTTTTAGGATAGGAATCACCCTTGTGTTTTATAATCTTACTTTTCTTCAGCTCTCACCAAATGTCTCTCGGTGTTATTTTGTGTCTTTCTGTCTAACTTAGACTCTTATGTACTGGTTTTTTTCTGCAGTCATTCAGAAAATCTAGAAAAAGAACCTTTCATTTTTGCATGAGAAGGAAAAAAATAGCTGTGTTTTTCTTTCCTTAGAACTTGAAAAGTGCAAAAAAAGATTAAAGAGGAAAATGGAGAAAGTAATGCTGAAACATTGAAAGGTGCTCACTGATTAAACTGTAGGAAACATTTACGTAGGTGCCTTTTGGTCTCCTGAAGATCAATTCTGTGAGACCAATCTATGATGCTGCAGCAGTCTATAATAACTCTAACGTATTATCTTTCAGAGTATTATTACTGAAATAAAAATTGCTGGTTTTAAATTTTGAAGATATTGGGATACTCATCCTGGCATTCATTATTTCATAAAATGTATCAACAGCGTTCTCTGTGTGTACACACAGTTCAATATTCTTTCAAAACGATATTGAAGGATGATCATGCTGTTTCAGTGATCCTGTCCAGCACAGTTACATTTAGATGGATGCTAAAACAACAAGCAAAAAAAGCAAGGAAAATGTGACTGCTTCATATCTGATGCTCAGTGTTACAAAGGTGTCATCTCTCTCAGCTGGGTGATGAGGGGAAGGCAAAGGGGTGTCTGTGCTATCGTGATTTTGCCCAGTGAGAGTTGCAAATTCAGCTTGAAAGTGTTTTGATTGACTTGTGGTCTTTGTAAGTTAGATACTGGGAGTTTGTAAATGGGAGAAGCATCTTTAGTAATATATTTATTTTGTACCTATGGACAAGTTACGAAGTTTGGGCTAATTATAATTTCCAATGTCTCTGTAAGTGGATTTGAAATGACTCGTTTGCTCTTGTGCTGTAGTAACTTTTCTCGTTTATTCTTTTTTCTTTCAAGCAACTGAATTCCATGTTGCCTCTAAATTGAAAAAATATTAGATTTCCTTAGCCTAATCGTAGTTTTGATTTTGCAATTACATTTCAAAACACTGACGGACAATAGTCAGTGAAAGCAAAAAGACACAGTTCTTGCTGAGGCAGAATTTGGAAGCCTCTGTTAAAAATATGGCTGTAAAGCAAGCTGTGCCATGAGCAACGGAAGCAGCAAAGTCTAGTTTACTACTGGTTGCCATCTTTTTTCTCCTTTGATCGTTCCCTTCCCCTGGAGCAAGAGCCCCAGGTCTCCTCTGTCAGGCTTTCCTTCAAGCAGAGATGGGTTTTCTGGTGTGAGGCTAGTGCGTAGCTGTCGGCCAGCTGATAGCTGTGTGGGAAGCATTTCCCCTTTGGTGGGAGAACCCTTTTGGGTCTCCTCTTCCTACTTCTGATTTTCACAAAGGGTGTAATAACTTGGTTAATTTTGTAACTTTTACCTCTGTCCTGTTTTGTGGTCCCCAGACGTTTGGAAGAGTTGGAGTGGAGTGAGAGATAGATGGATTGTCAGCATGTTGCGTAGTTATTCTGTTATGATTATCTTTTCCGTACAGTGGAGAGTGCACCTTGTTTGTGTAGGGAAAGACTTGAAAATCAGTTAATTTCTATTACATCATAACTGATTTAATAGAATTTTGTGAGCTTTTAGTGGTAGGGGTTTTGATTTTGGTTGGTTGGTTTGTTTGTTTTCTCAACTGAGCTGCTATTTAAATATCTTCTAACATTTAGTGACTGTTCTTTTAAGCAACTTTCAGGGTGAATCCACAATCACAGCATTGCTAGGGAAAGAATAATCTTTAAAATGCCCATGTTAAAGTTGCCCAAAATCAAAAATGAATACGTAGGTGTGATGTGTTCTATCAATTTTGCTTGTAACAAACCAAAGGGAGTTTGTCATAACATGAGTCGCTTATTGATGACACGGTTGTCTGTGATTGATTAAATGTGGCAGATTTATTTCAGCTTCAACTCTTTCCATTAACATTCCTATCGACCATCTGGCAGTGGAAAACCTCACTTATGAGAGAGACAAGGATCTTGTTAAAAAAAATCACAAGATTTCTTGTGGCCTTTTTTTTTTTTTTTTTTTGCACTGGTGTCCCGATGAGCCAGGAAGTTGTCACTTTTAGTGATGGTTCTCATTGCCTGAAAGGGTTGAGACTGCTGCTGGGTCAGCCTCTGACTTCTTTTTATGTTTTTTTAATTACTACCTTGATCACAGCAAACGCGTAGTCAATGATTATGCAAGTATCATTTTGTGGGCTTTGCCGCTCTTTCATAGCATTCAGTCGTTGGTCAGAATGAGAAGGAACATGTTGCTGTTTAAAGTGGGAAGAAATGAGCTAAGAACCTTTTTCAAAATGCTACCTACAGGAAACAAGAATTTTCACTGATTTAGTTGATTTTGAAAATGTAATATCATAATCAGTATCATTTGATTATGCTTAAGATGCCCTAATCAAAATCACGTAAAGATCTTGTACTAAGGAGGGATGCATAAGGGGCAAAAAAATGAATTATAAATGAATTGTGATGTTCCAAACTGTGGAGTTGCCTACACGTCCATTAAATAGTAGATGTATGCACTGATATGCGAGAAATACGAAGCTGGCGTACAATGGGTGATGAAACCTCAGGACATTTAGTGGAGCTCCTGCAACAGTACAATGAATTACATCACAATTTGAAATGCAGCAGCTGCTCTGGCCCTGCTGTCCCCTGATGAATAATAGTGTATCAGGGCTATCTTTGGTAAACAGCTTTATGGGGCTTTTCTACTGCAGTGTTTGGCACTTGGAATTGTAATGCTGTCTATGGCTTCCCACCTGCAGTATCCCCTGCTCCCCAGAAATACAGTATTTCAAAATAAAGGCATGAAATCTTATGATTTGGACCCCTTACCTCTATATTTTATAAGGGGACGTTGTAAAGATTAATATTATCTGTGTGTTGCAGGGAGATGAGTTATGGACAGAGAAAACATATTCTACATGAGCTTCCCCTGTACCTGCAGGTTTTGCTTAAAACAACGCTTTTAAATAAGTTAAACATGCTTTTTTGAGGGGGACAGGTTTGAAAGAAACATTTCCATTTCTCATAGTGTGATAGATTTCTGTCCAGGATTTTCAGACCTTGACCTTGGTGGCCGTAAATATTTTAAACAGTTCCATGGATATTTCAAGCTTGTGGATTGTTGAGGCGTGATGCACAAGGGACTTCTTCCTAAATGGGCTCCTCATTGCACTTAGACTCACACAAACATTGCAGCAAGTGAAGATGTTAAAAAAATATGCATGAAGGTCAAAGTGACGGGTCTTATTAGGAGACTACTGGCAATTTCTCTTGAAAAGTGATCTAACAATTTATTCTCAATTTTTTTATTTGATTTTGGAAATGGTGTTGAGGCAGAATTAAGATTACATAGATGGTAGTTACTTGTGCAATATTTAGCATTAGAAAGGGGATGAATCTCTTCTGATTTTATTTTGCATCATTAGTAATATTTATGCTGGAGAAGTATGCAATTTCTGAAAATGAAGTGTGTTTGGACAGTTAGCAGGGAATATCTGAAACACACATAATGTATAATGTAATTCATTTAAAGGTCTCATATGTTATCCTTTTTTTGGTCTCAAGGAAAGTAATATTGGGAGTAAAACTTGAGAGTAAATTTATTCAGCCACTTGAAGGCATTTTGTGGAGGATTAAGATTTGTTTGGTTTTAAGTGTTTCTCAAAAAGTGCTTCTCTTGTCCGCTCTTTTAATTGTGCCATCACATCTGTGAAAGATCATTATCATATTCTTTTATACGGGCACGTGTCAAAGTGTTACTCGCTTCCAACCATCTGTAGGCTGTTGGGTACAAATGCTTTAAAAATGGAGCTAATAGACAAGGCACCATCCTTGTATCAGAAAGTTTCTTAAATTTACTCACCTACAGGTTTATTTGCCCTACTTCCTATGTTTTCTTGCAGAAACAATACTTTTTGGCAGCTCCTGTTGCATACATACTGGTTTTTGGATAACTGGCCAGACTTACACACCACACCATCTCGGTGCACTCTTCTAGATCTCTTGCCAGTTGTCTGCTTGAACACCATCTGTTCCTGGCAGGAGTTACCTTCAAATACCTAACAAAACAGGTCATGGGAAAAACCGAAATCTTCCAGGAGCTAATGGTGTTAACATACCTTGCTTCTTGAATGCTGTTAGAATTTTCCTTGTAGCGCTTTAGGAAACTTGGTCTGTTTAGGCATATTCTCTCTTACCCTAGGATCTTTCCTCCTGATGAGTACCATGTCTGCCCAAGCAAAGAGTGAGGACAGCGTTAACTTGCAAGGAGATGTTTTGTGGACAGCTTGAACAATGTGTGAAATTCAGTCCTCCTTCATAATGAGATGGAGAACTGTGCTAATGAAATCTGCAGGAGACAATAAAGTGAGTCATACAGGAAAGACAACTGAAAAGGGCTGTGCAAAGCAGTGGCACTAAGGAAAAAAAAAATGTAACTGAGAGCAGAAAATAAAAAAGAGCATCTTGGAAGAAGTCCAGGCTAATGCATCCTAAGAAATATAATCTGAAATGCAGACATACATAGGAGGAGAAGCTGTAAAAGCCATAAGGCTGAAAGAGATAGAGAGATAGTGGACTGAAAATTAGATATGAGGCTGTACGGAAGGACCAATTTGGGCCACATGTTGAAGCAGCAGCATGTGACAGGTCAGGGAGGCATTAGGTCAGTCTTGGAGAACCATTTGCGGATGAGAGAATTTGAGTCATTAGGGTGATTTTAGCAAGAAACAAAATAGGGATGATCTGGAGGAAACGCTGAAATGCTATCCATAGTGTGGTGATAGGACCCTACACATACGTGAGCGTGCAAGGATTCAGAGCAGAGCTGAGGGAAATGGTAGCGTATGGCATGGCAGAGCTAGGCTGCAACCAAGGAGAAGGCTCATTTCAGTGGGACAGCAGAAGGAAGGTCTTGGTGGTGGTAAGATTGAGTGCCATATTTGAAGACAGCATAGTCAAAATGCAGGTTGGGGGCCTGAAGTGACATGAGAAGATCCTTGTCTCTTTTTGGAGCTGTATCTGATTAAATGAAGTCTGACTTTGTTCCTTAAGGCACTCCTAAACTTGAAGAAAGAGATAAATGGCGATAGTGAAGCATTTACTTGCTCTCATGCGTCCTCTGTAGCTGCGCGTGAACTTAAACCATGTGAAAGCAGAGGGTGCTGCTTGTCCCTGTCACTGGTGGGTGAGAGAGGAGGATGCCAGGCTAGCTCAGTTTCAGCTCCCTGTGTGGGAGTCAGCACCCTCGGATATTTTTTTCCAGCTAATAACACAAGTAGAAATGTGAAATGGTTTGAAATCATCTTAAAACAAATTTGGAAATCATCAGGGCAGGTTTAGTTTCTTCTTCAGGAGTTTAAGCTGCTTCAGCAGGCTCCATGGGGTGGGAGGCAGGTGAAAGCTTCTGCCTGTGGTGGAGGGAAAATGCTGATGCGAAGGGAAGTTGTCTGGGCCTCTTTCCACCGTTGCTTCTGTTGACCGTGTTAAAGTCCTAAAGAAACAAATCTTCAGCTAATTATTTCCCGACTCAAGTTGCTGTTCTCATAGACGTTTTACCATTTTAAGTAGGAACAGTTACTATGACCGTTTTGTTTTTTTCTCACTGCAGCAAGCAGAAGGGGAAACCAAAATCTGATTTACTGTGATCCTTGGTGCAGGTCAGTTGTTCATATCAAAAAGATTATATGAAAACAGGCTGCTTGGTAATTTTGAAAGTAGTCCAGCTTACTGCTTAGTACAACTGCATTTTGCAGTGCCTGATCATTCAAACTCCTTTTTCTAATATTAGCATTAATTCCCTTATAGCAGTATTATGAAGTTACTTATTTCTCAGTCCTTTTAAAAGCAAGAACCTGTCTGTAAGCACAGCAGAGAGCTTATCAGCTCAGCAGCCGCTGCTGCTTGCCAATATCGTATATTTGGTAAATGCTTGCAGTCAGCCTTGAAGAGTTTATGGACATTGGCTTGTGTTTCTTTCTCTCTGTACTTCACTGCACTGTTTAAATCAGGAGTATTAAAACCCCTGCTAAATTTAGAGAGAAGAGGGAATCTGTGAATACACCAGCCCTGCCTCCTCCCACAAAACGTGCATCTCCTGGCCCGTGAGAGCTGGAGCCAGCTGAGGTGCGAGGGGTCTTGGGATCTGGGGGGGCTTGCCAGACATACCCCTAACAGCAGTTCTGTGGGTGTTAAGTGAGCTCACAGGTAATTGAAAACAGAGAGGGAGTAAAAGAGTCTCCAAAACAGCACTTTGAATAGCACAGGGTGTTTTCTTCTCCTTTCAAATGTTTTTGTTTTATTTTATCTGACATCAGTCAAGGAGAGAGAAAGCTCTTTAACCTTACTGCAACTGAAATAGTAGTGCTTTAGAAAAGGAATCTGTTCACTTTTTACCTCTAGGCCAATGGTTCTGACAGACCAGAGAATTTAAAAATAAAATTATTCATTGGGTATTTCTCCTAATCTGTTTAACTGTATCAATCCATTTGAAGCCTGATTTTCGCTTAGGAGGAGTAAAAAATTACCTATAGCAATAAATCCATCTGTCTCACGCTGTTTATCTGTCTATCTAGCTATCCCATAAAGACTTCAAAATGTTGGTTTTTATTTCTGTACCGTTGCTGAAAATCAATTGTGACATTTTCTGTTTAGGCTGCTAAAGGTTTTGGCAGATAGAACATGGATTTTGTCTTTTGATGGTGAATTCAATTCAGCATTTATGGCAACATCCTCAAATGTTTAAACGTGTGGTGATAGACAAGTAAAACTCCCGCTGTGCTGAACCCCACCAGGTCTCTTCAGTAGTTCTGCTATTCAAAAAGAATTGGGACTTGTTTCATCTGTTTTTAATAAATGTAAGGCTTGCACGCTATTTATGTCAGAACCAAAGCAAATTTTGTGTTCCAGTTTGACATGCAGAGTCTTAACTTTTTAGCTCTTGCTCCTAAAGACACCTACTCAACTTGTGATGTTGTTATCTTGTGAAAAAGGCGAGGGACTTGCACATCACCTTGTCTGAACTGTGATGTTGAAATGTTACATGAAAGGAAAGCAAAAGCTGGTCTGCAGGAATGCTGGTCATGCAAGAGGGTACGCACCAGGACTTGCTTACCGGCCAAGGTGGATACCAGTGTTTGGGAGCAATCAGCTTTAGTTTGGTCTGTTGTGCTGTTGTTAAAGCTGGGGAGAGTGATGGGAGTCCTCTTTTGAATACTGGAAAATGAGAGGAGGATGAAGCTGAATTCAGTGGGTCAGATGTCGGCATCAGCCTGGCATCTCTTGCATCATCTTAGAGAAATTGTTTAGGTGATACCTACAGGGAAGGGCTTGGTGAGCCCAAGCTCCTGAGCTTCCTGGGAGCTCAAACACCCCGTAAACATGGTTTTGTATCTGAGCTAGTGAGTATTAAATATCATCAGCTGTTAAAGGGGGCTATGGAGGCGTTGTGGGGATCGATAGACGGCAGACGAGGGAGGGCTGTTCCAATGTGGTTTTGCCAAACATGCTTGTTGTGCCACCAGGAGACCTACTGAGCCAGGAGCCCAGGGTGCGACGCAGGGACAGCACTCATTCAACGGCTTCCGCGTATTTCTTTTGTTGAGAGATGAGAGAAATCTGCTCCAGGGGTCTCTGTGTGGTGCTGCCATTTTGTAAAAATACCCCATCCCTCGTATGCTCTTTCTGAAGTGTACTTTTTCACTTTTGTCCTGTGAGATGGATGGGGAATTTGAATGTTTGGACTATTTGCGTGGACGTCATAATACAGAGGGAAGATACAGAGGCAGCAAATAAGTTCAACATGGGATGGATCAACTTTTGCCAGTGTTGGCAATTGTTTTTAGCATCTTCGTGTAAATCGCGTTCGTGGTAGTAGCGTGTATTTTGTTTATGAGGCTTATGCTGCTTGCTTGTTCATGTTTTAAGATTTTCAAATAAGGTATTAATACTCAGAAGCCTAGAAGTAACCATAACTTTAGAGGAGCTCCAGCTGCAATTTCCCCATTGAGGCCAGGCAAAACGTAACACTTCTGAACTATATATTCGTGCTCTAAGAATGACTGTGAAAGCTCACCTCAAAGGGTCATAAATTGCTACCAAATTAATTTCCAAATGCATGTCTATTGTGTGTGTTTAAATTTGATTCAGTCCCTTTAAAACAGTTTACTCTGAAAAGCTTTTTCCAAAAAAAAATATGCAGTGCATAGTGTTTACATTACGATATGGCACTTACATCGCATTAAAAAAATACATCTATTTATTTTGCTGTAACATTTTACTAACCAACCGAGCAAAGCAACACAGAGATCTGTGGTGTCATGCTAAAAACCCAAGTGTTGGGTTGCCAAATATTGATGTTCCCACGATACTTTGTAGACACAAAAAAACTAAGGCAAACTGGAACGGCGCTGTAGTGCTGATAAAGGAAATGCAGTGTATGGAGATTAAACAGCTGAAAGGCAGACGTGTATTACAAGTGAGTCTGTGCAGACTGTTGTCTCGGTGGGGCCAAGCACTTCTTAGGCATTTGCTAATATTTTGACCAATATAGAATGTAGGAAATCTAAATATGTTCAAAAATGATGTTTCTTTAAAAAAAGGAGGATCTCACCTTTTTTTTTTTTAATTAGAGGGTTTTTTTTCTTAACTAATGCTTCAGAAATGCCTTTAGAGAGCAAAATGAGCACAATGATGAAAAAGAACATAGGCAAACTTGCTCATTAGACTTAGTTAAAGCTAAGTTGATCGTTGATACAAATTTGCATTATTTTCCCAGCGTGGCATTCGGTTACAACTTTCCTTGGTGTGCTTTTGTTTCAGTTGACATTTGCTTGAATGGCCAGGCGAGTTGGCAAATTTTGTGCTACTGGTCTTTGAAGTTGTGACTTCAGCCCAAACAGCCTTCTCTTTGTGTACGGCAGGGAGCCCCTTCACTTTGGAGAGGGATACTTGAGGCACAAAGCCTAGAAAGGGTCCGTACATACCAAGTCTCACAATACTTCTTAGTACTTAAAGATAAGTAGCTCAGGTCTTGTAGGAATATTGGCTTGTTTTCTGTGAATTTTTAATGCAAGGAGTTAAAGTTCAAAATGTAAAAAAAAACCCCAGAAGATTAACCTGAAAGTTCGTTTTTATTGATCTTCAAACATAGGTTAGTATTTAGAAAGATTTAAACTACAGTGGGAATTTGCTGTCTTCTCTGTTCAATACAATTGTTATTTCATGACAGGGTTTTGAGTGCAAGCTCTCCTAGGTACAAAGAAAGAAGTGGGGATTTACTTGAGATGGATAGTATTTGTTTCATGTTTTACTCATTCTCACTTAGAGTTGTACTAAAATCTACTGTATGTCAAAAATTGAAAGAATATAGTGACATAAGATGAATGATAGAATGGTAAGGACGAATTTTATACTAAGTAGGACGGCGTATAAGTACCTATTACTTGTAGTATTTGCACATTTCATGGTCGGTTGAACTCCTTTTACCGTTCACAGTCAGTATCTTAATAATTGTGGTAGGAATAGAGTTTGCACAGTGTATATGTAACTCTCACATGGCCTGATTTCATCTGTAGCTGAACATGTCTGAGGGAGCAGCAGCACAGTGCTGAGGGGAACTGCAACCGTTGGAGCTTTTCGGTATTTCTGTGTACGCAGAGTTGAGGATGTGCATGAGCGTTTTTTGGAAGGATCATTATAGCTCCAGGAATTTTCTTTTTCATGCATCTCCTGTAGCTACAGCGAAGTAGAGGAAAAGATGTTGCTCAGCAATAGGAATTACTCACCTTGCTTTTACAGTGACCTTTCTCAGAAGCTGGATTTTTGACATCTGAAGAGCTAAGCACTGAGGGCCTCAGTTTCTTGGAAGGAATGGGCAAAAATTGAGGTGGAGTAAGGATTTTTAAACAGGTCTCGTCACATGGGTTTTGCTGTGTTTTGCTTTGATGAGGAGTGACTAATACCCACTTACGGAATTTTTGGCCGCATGAATGTTTAAGATTGGGGTCAATCTCCCATCCATCCAGGTGAGGGTTTGGTGATGTGGAGGCATCAGGCACCATCTGGGTGGGCTGTAAGCCAAGGTCAGGGAAACATCTTCCCAGCTGACCTCAGCCACTTCTTGCCATCCTCAGATCTGCTGGCTGACCTGCTTTGGCAAGTGCTCTTTAACCAATTTTGAAAACTCCAGCAATTTCAAAGGGTAACAGTTATCAGAGGTCTCTTTAGGCTGACCTGGCTTGTTTTGACTGAGCCAAATTAGGGACTGGTGGCCCAAGCAGAGCTGCCCCATTCACCTGCCCCATGTAGCCTGCTGTGGGGAGCATGAGCGTCAGCTGGAGAGGTTTTCTAATTGATCCAGTTAAACAAGCATGAGAGGCTGCAAGAGAAATCTCCCCTGCAGTTTGAATGAGGTTTCTGTTGGCTAATTTGTGTCTATTAACACTAGAATTATGCTATATTAGAGCAAACCACTATTAACTAAGTCTGCTTCACAGGTAGCATCCCCTACCAGAGCTAACCTAACTTAATTACACATGTGCAATGTCGAACTTACCCAAGACATCGGATAAGATGGTGCTGCCTGCTGCCCACATCAGAAGTAGTGTCCTCCTTTCATGAAAGGAATTGCAGATGTTGTACACAGGCTTTAAAACAGCACTTAATTTTGTTTTCCTTCCTAACATTTTCTTTTGAAATTTTCTTTCCATAAGAAGATGTGGCTGCATTTTTCCACTCATCTGTTTATCTGTACCAAATGCACTGCGAAGGAAATAGGCTTTTTAGAACATGAAGGGCCTCTGTGACCTGGTTCATTGGTACATAACAGTACTTGTGAGCAAGCGCCCATGGTGTGTACCGATGCATCTTTTAAACTTGTGTTGTATTTGATGGTAAATAGCCCTTTTCCTGTGATTTGTATTAGTTTTTTTGCGCTTTAATATCCATGCATACTTATACCCAAGTAGAGATTGCCATGCAAGCAGCTTTCAAGGTTGGGATAAAGGGGCACAGTTGTTAAACTTTCTGGACCATTTTTACATCAGTAAAGGTTGAATCCAAAATTGAGAGCGCTATATGAACTTGCACTTTTATGGGAACTTTGACTTGGAAAGATATTCTTCCAGTAGAGCAGCCTGTTGGGTTTTTGGGGTGACATATGGAATCAAGTTCTTTTTAACCTTGAAAAAGGATGTCCAGATTAGTGTATACATGGTCACAGTGTATGCTGACACCTGATTACGCACTGAATTCAGTCTCATCTTGTTTGTTTCTGAAATGGTGCCATTTCAGCTCTTTCTGTCAGGTTCCATAATCCCTTTGGTACAGCATCTCCTGGTGAGGTGAGAACAGGTAGCCCACAGCATACTTGTAAGGAGCAGGGAAGCCAGATGCAGGCACACAGGGCATCACAGCATGGGTAGCAGTGAAAGCCTGACTCACATTGTATGGCAGAGCTGGGAAGGAGACCTGACAGACCAGACCTACAGGCTTCGCTAGGGATCCCAGTTTACACAAGACAGAAAGTACCCAGATGGTTACACAGCAATCATATGCCAGCCTGACTTCAGCCGTCAACAGAGAATCACTCCTGTTATTAGCTAAGTATTTCCATAACGTGTGTCTCTTCAAGTTATAATTAGAGCCAAGCCTGCCCCTAGCTAATTACAAGTTTGCATAGAAATACAGTTTATATAAAGCTTCTAAAACTTTATATGGGGAAGATACACATCCACAGGCATAATAAGAATGACGCCTTATTTTCAAAATTAAATTTATAGGCTTTGGTGTCTGTTTCTCCCTCCCTTTGCAATTTTGTACAGGCTTCTTTTGTTGCATCCTCTTCCAAAGTTTTTGCCAGAAATATTGACCAAGTTTCACGAACATCAAGGCAGTGATTTCTGAGTTTTCTTCTGAGTGTTTCGTTCTCACTGCTGAGAGAGTAAACCAGATGTTAAGATGTCTTTGAGCATTGTGTTTTGAGAGGACTAGTAAATAATACTTAAATCTCATTTAAAAAAAAAAGATAAGGAGTCTTGAAAGTGATGAAACTTTTTGTTGAACACCACTACAAGGCCTACATAAATAACGATCCATCTATGGAGACTTGTGCTGTGTTTGCTTAGATAGTGCTGCACCTGTACATCTTGAGATGAGTCTCTTAGGAATAAAATGATGCTGGTAGCTTAACCTCCTTAAGCAAGAGTATGTGCCAGCCTCAGTGATGAGATCGGTTGTAAATGTGATACACGATTGTAAGGTGGGCCAGTGTGGGTCTAACATGGCATGACCCACACCTGCACCAAGCACTGTGCTGGCCAAGGACGCTCTCTGGGATGACTTTGGGTAACTGTGTGGCAAAGGCAAGGCCAGATGGTACTGACGTGGTCACTGCTGCCCTTCCAAGGTGTTCCCTTTATATTTTCTTATTTGCTTGCCATCTTCCATTCACCACTTCCAAGTGTTTCTTTCTCAGGAATTAATGATATCAGAAAAGGAAAGGGAACACAGTGGAGCCTGCAGTGCTTGTGCGCTTGACTTTTGACACCTTTGGTACAAGGAGATGCACACATAGCCTCCATCACCACCGCTCTTTGGGAAGAAAAAAGTGGGGTGCATAACCCTCACGTATGGCTGAGGAAAGGAAACTCACAAGATAACTCCTGCAGCTGATGAATTCCCTCTCCTTGCTTCTGTCTAGCCATTTTTGAATTTGCTTTTTAGTTTGATTATTCAGGTCAGATCAAATTTAGGTCAGTTGTGATGGATTTTTTCCAAATCCAGTTCCCTTGATTCCTACTGTAAACGCTTACCAGATGACACAATGTGAAGCTGGAACAGACTTGAGCTGTGTGATGACCAAATAAAATCTCAGTGGGAACCACTTCCACGTTCCTGAGATCAGTTTCTCATGTAATAAATTCTGTATCCAAAATTGTATCAAATACTTTTCTGACAAGAGTGAGGTTTTTTTACTAACGGACAAATCCCAGCAGAGCTATTTGTTTATAGGAGGCCTCTCTCTTGTGTTTGCACTCACATGCCTGTAATTCAGACCTACACTGAAGAACAAATATAAGTAGAAACTTCTCTGTGTCCTTGCCAGTGCTTTTGGACTCACCCTATTTGGTCTCGTCTGCCCATCCTCCACTACATTTTTTGAAATTGCTTTGTTGGTAAGAGTTGCCATAGGAAACCACCATTAAAGACCTTTCCCCGAAGGAATAGTCTGTATTTATTTGGTGACACCTTCCCTTTCAGACCATTTCACTGCTTTGTTCTGCCTGATGCTCTTCTGGCCGTGAGGGATGGGGAGGAGTGATCCAAGTGAGTGCCATGCTCATGCCTGGGCAGAGTGTGGTTGTGTCCTTTGGGGTGGGAGGAGGAGGCCAGTCCATTTCTCCAATGCAAATGCAGGCACGGGAAGAGCTGCTTGAGTTAGTTTTTTAAATTTGTATGAAATTTGGAACTGCGTTCTTTCAATGTTAGTTCCTAAAATTAATTTAGAAAATGTCCATAACTTCTTACTAGACCAACTTAAAGCTGCTTCTCCTGTTACAGCTCTTTATTCATTTCCTGGTTCGGTAAAAGGAAGCCTTGACACCAGACTTCCCTGAGTTGTGCCCTGGCTCACATACCACTACATGTCAATCTCTTCTGCTTTAAATCAGACAGATGAGACTTCTGCTTTCAGTTTTGAAAAGTCCTGGTGTACCTGGGGCACAGGAGAGAGCGGGTTCTTCCACATGTGTCTCCTTGGTGACTGCAGAAGCCACGTTAAATCGTTGTTCTACCACTTGGCTGCTTGATTAGATGTTCCGTACATACCTCAAAATATGTGATATTTTAAAGCTAGATTTGCTATTTAAATAAGAGGTTTGCCTTAATTGGCTGTTATAAATTACAAGCAAGAAGGAATGATTTATTGCTTATAATTAGAAATGAGTTACGAGGGGGAATGTTGGTAATCATAAAATAAAGCTTGGAATACATTGATTTCCAGATGGCTGGCAGTGAAATTGCTCTTTAACGTATAATAGACCAGACATAAGGGAAAAAAAAAAGTCATCCATCTTTATTTCTTGATGGATTACTTCTATGAATCTATAGTTACCTGAATTTTGAAATATTAGTTTTGGCTGCATAATCAGATGAGAGAAACTTAATTTTCACCATGTTATATGCCAACAGAGGTGGTGGAAGAGGTGATTTTTGTCCTTGTAATGTCAATGGGGAAGATCTAACGATAAATTTGGCATCACCTTTGGGTATAACAATCTCAGTGGATTGTTCTCAGAGACTGCAGGTTACTAAGATGTTTTTCTTTTCATCTTTTACCTCATTAGCTCTTTTTATGAGGTTGAGATTGATCAAAACACCGGTCCAAAAGCAAATATCTGTTACCTTCCTTGTTTCAGTCTGGAAAAATATATTTGCACGAGAAACAGAGACAGCAGTGCTACTGCTGAGAACTTTTCAATAGAGTAATATTTCTCTTCAGGTGATAATGTCTTCATTTAACTTCTTAAATCTCATTTTTGTTACTATACTTCCAAGCACGATTTTAAAATTATTTATATTTGCCTTATTTGCTAATAATGGTGTTTTCTGCCGTAGCAGATGCATTCTGTACTGTTACCATTTGAAAGACTGTACTACAAGATAGTTGGACCTATTTGGATTGTCACCACGTGAATTGTCTCACGCTCATGTTTTAAGAGTGACATTGTCATTAGACTTGCTTAACTGGGACCATCACGATTACTCATTTACCTTCATTAAAATGCTTCATAGCTTCCTTATTTTAAGTAGCTTTTCCCAGCAAGGTGCAGATTTGCCTTACTGTCATCATTTCATCTGGAAAAATTTCCATGGTGAAGGGAATAACATATTTTCATCTAATATTTTTCTGACCTGTGGAGAGATGAGCTCATCAGTATCTTTATTGACAAACCCAGGAAGAAGGTGTGTCGACCAGAAATATTAGATCAGTCAGCCTTTCTTGTCCTGCAGCAATTGTAATTTCCCATAGTCTGCAGCAATTTCCTTTAGAAGCAGATATGTACAGAGATTGTTTTGGATCTGCTGCAGTAGCATAATTTTATTTGGTGCCAATAAGGTGGCCTTAGATTTCATTCTTTTTGGTTTTACTGTTGAAAATCTTTCGGTTTAGTCGGGGGAAAGTTGCTATTTTACAGCATCTAATTGAGGAATGAGTGCTGCAGCTATGCAGAAAAATATTGCCTGCTCTGACTTGGATTAATGAAAGCAGATATTGTGGCCTCTGCCCATCTCTGAAAAGCCTAAAATAGGTGTTTAGATCACTATACATTAGCAAAGTTCCTATTTTCAAAAGCATATCTCTGACAGACGATGGTGCTTAGTTCCTCACTAATAAATATATCCTTTAGTGGATGATAGAAGTTCTTATTTTTTGCCACTTTACTCCTGTGAACTTTGCTCCCCAGATACTCAAGTCTGAGCATTTACTAGAAGAGGCAAATCTCATTAGCGCTAAAGATGTTAGCGCTACGTTGTCTGATGCTGTGCTGATGAAAGTGAAGCTCCTGTGATCCAGCATGAAAGAAGCTTGAGTAGGAATCAGAAGTTGGAACAATTTCTCATTTCACTTTAGTTTTTGTTGTCACTTCAGCTTTGCCTTTTTTCTGCATGAAATGGCTCTTTCTGTAGCGTTGCTTGCTCGGAAACAAGAGGAGAACACTGGCTGTGTGGGTGGAGCTGGTGGAGTTCTTGCAGGTGTGTTGAAGAGCTTGAAATAACTGGCTCAGGCAGTGCCCAGCATATCCTCATCTTGCTGCCCAGGTGTCTGGTTGTTTCTATGAGTGTTCAGCACCTTCCTGCTGCTCCATCAGTCACATTTCTACATCTGGCAACACTGAGGTTAGCCAGCTCTGAAGGACCTGGCTATGTGTGAACTGATCTCATTGCAGTGTGGACGTGCCCTTCAGTTGATGTCTTTTGATCGTTGGTTGGGGTCTCTGCAACTGTCACTGGGGACAGTGATTCAGGGAAATTCCTTGGGGCTTTTACACTGATGGTGAGCTGGGCTGGGAGAAGGGCAGGTCAGCCTGGCCTTCAGAAGGCCAAAAATACCTGCTCGCCTCGCATTCAGGCACACGTTTTCAAGGTGTGAGCATCAGACATGCTTTGTCTTTCTGAAGAGTGTGATGCTCTCCGTGGTTGTACCTGGACTTCTTCTGGTGTGCCACAGTGCACTCTTACACACCAGCCCCTGTCCTCCAGGCATCATACAGCCCTTCACTGGTGTCAGAACCAGCCATGAACTTTGTCATACACCTCAGTTTCTTCTCTGGGGGAGGAAATGGCTCTTGTGAGCATGCTGCTCTCAGCCAGGAACAGATGTAGAAGACTGTGGGACTCACAGGGGAATATACAAATCCCGGAGTGCTCTTGGCTCACAGTCATGATCGCAGTCTCCGTTTCGCCTCTGGAAAAAAAGAAGTGGTCTGAGTCTGGGAGGGTCACCCCATTATCCTGACCTAATGGCTGAATGGTGGGTCAGTATCTCCTGACGCTGTTGTGCTTCCAACAGGAACATTAAATCCTTTCAGCGCGGTAATTCCCAGCTTTCTGGTAAGGATAACATTGATGGTATCTAATTAAAGGGTGCTCTTAGCTGGGGTAAACATTTATATTAATTTCCTTCTCACACAGATGTCTGGTAAACTGACTTCCTGAGGCAAAACCATCTGGCCTCAGGTGGGAGGAAGATCTTGGCCATTGTGGAGAACCTGACCGATCTCTTGACGAATCGTTTCTTTTTCTGTCACCGAAGTGGCATACATCTGAAAGGCCTGTGGTATGGGTATATAGGGTTGATGGGCGTTTGTCTTAGATGACCTGCATAATTATACTGCAGACTTGTGGCTGTGGGCTCCCTTGTATCTCTGCTTTTCATCGTGTATTCTGGGATTGTCCGCGTATAAAATTAGTATGGGCTGTAAGCAACAATAAGATGTTCCCTACTTGGATGGATTAAATTAAAATTTAGTAAGAAACAGAGCTTTTGGTGAGTTTCCAAATTACTTGCCGGATTGCCTTGAGGAGATTGTTATGGTATCGTAAACCTTTTTGGTGAGCGAACAGCCTGATGAAAGTGAGGTGGTTTTATTACCTCACAATGCTCTTTCTATTTTATGCACTATGCTGTGTAATCTTTTGTTATTAAATAATGAGCAAAATAAAAACAGTTGTTTGTCACAGCCAGCTTGTTTTTTCAGAGAATTTGCTCACTTTGAAAGTTCAGTCTGTGTGATCTCCAGCCCTGTCAGGAGCTATTATATTGAATCTTCTTTTAAATTGTTAAGCTGGAAGACAAACCTAGATGTTATTGTGCACATCTCAACTGAGCGGATTCGGCAGGGAGCAGCTTCTGATGCCATGTACTGTGCCATGATTTTTTGTTGCAAACATGTCAAGATTATCTGCTTCGAGTACTACGTGTGTTGGCTGTCACGAGCATTTGTAGATCTACATAACTTTTGAAGTAGTTTGAAATGTGGATGTAACACTTGGGGCTGTGTCAAATCTTTTATTCCCCTTTTATGGATTACATTGCTGTTCAGAATGTTGCTTGTTTTGTTATTCACTCCCACAAAGTACGGCATTAATTTGCAAAATTCATTAGAAAAGTGCCCCAAACTAGAAATCATCATAAATGGTGAACAACTACTTAAATACTTGGAAAGACCAGTTGCAACATTACATTCTCAGTAGAGGCTCTTGGTGCTTTAGCATGTATGGGATTGTATCTTAATGCAGGATATTACTGTTATTTATGGAACCTGGCAACCCTGCGTTCAAACTGGACAGTGATGGCCAGGCTTTTTCACATCTAGTGTGTACGTGCATGTGTGTACCTTGGAAGCCTTTTACAAATGAGGTTATCATGCACATTAAAAGTTGGATAAGATACTTCAGTTCCTTGCTTTTTCAAGGTGTTTTTTTGATCATTAATAGTCCAACCTATCCCATCCTCGAAAGCAGTTGTGCTCTTCCATGAAGACACTTTTTCTGCCCTCTGTGGTGCAGCCAGACAGCAGAAGGAGCCCGTATCTGTAGCCATGGCAGCCAGTAATTCATTGCTCCATATGGCTGGTGTGGCAGCAGCTGCTCTGGTTTAAGGAGGTCAGGACATTGGGGCATTTAAGAAACAGAACAAAACTCCACTATAAAACCTTCCAAAATGGTTTTGTACAGTAATAGTAGGATTCTGCATAGTCACAAGGAGAGCTGAGGGAGAGCCATTGCCTTCTCTTCTTACACATTTACAACTTTTATATAATTCTAATCAAAGCCAGTATTTCAGAGTGGAAATAAGTTTTCATCTCTCTTTGTGGTGGTTTCACCTTTTTTCTGGTTTTCATCGCTGGTGTTTGTAGGTAGCACATCGTACCGAGGCGCAGCGAGTGGGGCTGTTCAGCCCGCATGGCGAGGCCCCTACAGATCAGCACTGCAGCAGGGGCTGAAGAGCCAGAGCAGGAGCAGAATCCGACCCACAGCTTTTGGATGTGTTAGATATTATGCTGAGAGAGAATCTGTGCTGCCCAAATGGAATGGTAGTGCTGTATTTCTAGTAATGAAGTGGAGCTGTATGCTTTCTGAGCAATTATCATGGAACAGAAACACAGCTTTAATTCCAGTTTGGGTAGGAGAGACACTCACTGCTGGAAATGGTATAGAAGGGCTCTTGGATTTAGCACTGAAGTTTGCAAATAGGCTTTTCATAAGTGTGAATCTTTTCATTTTCATTAGGGGACCTTTTTAATTAAAATGAAACTGGAATGTTTACTCGTTGCTTCCTATAGCTGTGATTGTTTTCTTCACTGTCTGAGCACATGTATAATTTGCTCTAAAAGAAATGTCAGCAGTTTCTGATTACCTTATGAGTCTTACTCAACAGCTTGATTTTAATTGGGGAGAGGAGAGATTTCAGGGTGCTCCAGGGAGGTCTGATGTCTTTTGGTAGCAAGAGGAAATAGGTGCTGTCTTTGGTGCAATGTTGATTGCAATAATCACTTCTGCTGGTTTAAAATAAAAGTCCTCCATTTCTTACCCCTGTTGGTGTTTTTCAGTCATGTCAATGAAATACAACTTTTTTGGTAATTAGCATCCTTCAACTGCATAACCTTTTGACATTGCTAGATCTGTGTGTTTGTAAGCATCTGAATGGGTGACTTTTGGAAAGCAGTGGTTGACAGTGCATAGGTAATTTCAAATTTTAGGGAAAAAAAGAATTTTTTTACAATGAAGGTGGTGAAACACTGGCACAGGTTACCCAGAGAGGTTGTAGATGCCCATCCCTGGACACATTCAAGGTCAAGTTGGATGAAGTTCTGAGCAACCTGCTCTAGTTGAACATGTCTCTGCTTATTGCGAGGAAGTTGGACTACATGACCTTCCAACCCAAAACTTTCTGTGAATCTGTGAAACCTCAACAATTAAGGTTAAATAAAGGAAAAAGAAGGCCAGGCACATAGGGAGGAGTGCGTCCATGCCTTCTAATACATTCTCTCTAAACCCAGAAGTCCACCAGGATTTGTAAGTAATAGATAATTTATGTGTGTCAAGACTATCTCTTTCTTGAATTTTTTTTTATAGTTATGAAATATGACAAGAAATATCTATAGCAGAATAATGTACTCTGGATCCTTCAGTAGTACAGCTGCTCAAGCATTTCTGTGGCTTCATTTTGGTTTAGATCCACTGTAAGGAAGTGCCTTGGACTATTTGGGTTGCTGAAACACCTTTCAGGTCTTGCAGAGCATTTCAGAGATGACCAGTTTCTGAACCTTTTTGGAGCTTAGTCAATATCTTATATTTTAATATTGTCTTCTCCATCCAGGATAATGATCTGAGTCTCTCCTGCTCATTCTTTGGGGTTTTGTTTCCTCTTGCGGATTATTTGAAATAAATAAATAAGTAGGAAAACAACCCATATCTGCGTGTTAACAGGGAGGAATGAATAATAGAAAAATGAGAGGAAAGATACTGCTCATCATAGAAGACTCTATCTCTGGAGGCATAAATTGGTATTCATTAAGTTGTTTGCCTAGCCTTAGTTAAAAGACGTACTTGAGGAGCTGTCTGAGCAGTTTCAGTAGAAAGCAAGTCATTCTCTTCATGACTGGATATATCCAGAAGAGGAGAAATGTTCAGAAAGCAGCACTAAATGATGGATTGAGAACAGCTTTCCTGGCAGTAAGTAGACAACAGGCTATGAAAAGTTTTTCAGAAAGAACAATATTTAACACTCTGCTGTAATGTAATACTGATCCACTTTTTTTTTCCCCAACTGTGCAGGTCTTTTTCATACCTGATGCAGAATTTAAAAAAAATGTTTATGTTCCTTTTCTGTCATTTCTCATTCAAGGTCTGCAGGGCCCCCTTATTTTTGATGATGATTTCTGTAGCTGGAGGTTAGAATTTTGCCTTAATATTGGTGAAATATTATTTTATTTTATTCTTTTTCACGTCACAGATATAATTTACTGGTATCCTGCATGTATCATCAAATACAGGGAAGCAGTTGCAGAGCGGTGCTGGATAATTCCGAGTGTGGCTCAGTTTTGCCATGTGTGCATTCTTCCAAAAAATCAGTTATCTTTTGACTTTTGTAATATGTGACAAAACCATCTATTTCAAAGATGTTTGGAATGGGCTGGAGCTGCAGTTTGAGATGAGGTTTTGCTACTGTGCTTGTTGACTGACATCTTTTCTTGTTATCCTGAACTGAGGCGGATGCTTACAAAGGAATGTGTGTATTAATTACTGCGGAGTCTGTGGCTCTATGCTCTTTATCTTATATCTTAAAAAAAGTAATTGTAAACATAACATTAGCAAAGTACTTTCACTGTTTGAAGATGTGTCATACTCTTGTCTGTGTGTAACTTTTCTGGTGTTCACCATTTTTTTTCTTCTTCACAGATTAAGACCATTGATTTCAACACAGCTGGCTAAAAAGGCTGCCACTGAAGAGGTATGTGAAGTCTAGCACTTCTTCTAGTTCAACAGTTTGAACTTGATAATGCCCACAAGCCTTTCTCAGCTTGACTGTGGTTAAGTGGTAGATATGGGTAAAAGAAACGAGAGTCTTGTCTTTCTGATCAGACCAGGAGCTGGTTACTGCAAACACTGCAAAGCTGAGATTGCCCATTTTCTAACCAAGATTTGCCCTTACTGATACAACGGACATTGGCACGGCCTCATAATGCCTGGTTAGACAGCAAAAAGGAGAAAAATCCCTGCGAGCATCTGAAAAGGCACATATCAAACAAGTGGGTGGGAGGAGTAGGAGAGGACAGAGCTCGTGCTTGTTTCTTAGCACTTGGACCATCCTTGTGGAGAAAGGACATGATGCAAAATGCCACTTCTGACCCAAGGCAAGGGCTGGGCTTCTGCCGGAGACCAATGAGGAAACACAAAGTGACAGCTTACCCTGTGTAGCATGGCTTACTCTTTGGTCTATTTCTTTGTTTAGTTTGAAAATATAATAGTGCCATAGAAAAATTGGTGCTAGTAACTGGCCACTGCCAGAAACCCTCCTTGGGTGGCTTCGTGCACCTGCATTTTCTGCCAAAGGGATTGTGATTATTATCAGAGTGCCAGTGACAATGGCTTTCTTTCAGTGTTACCTTGACGCAGTAGACATAAGCATTTTGTGAGTGATAAAATTACTGTCTACTGTGTATCTAAAAATTCTGTTCCTGGTATACCAAAGATATTTGTCCTTCTTTTTCCCATGAATGTGTGGCACTGACACCCTTTTGAAAGTGAGCCAGTTACCTTGGGTAGTTTAATGTGCTTTGACAATTGCCTATCCATCCATAAAGGTATGTACCAAACTCAAGTCCAGGATGTCTGGAAGTGAATTCAGGAAGTTCTATTTAAAGACATTGTTTGACTACCTTATTTTTAAAATTACTAAACCCCATTGATTTTCAGAAACAGTTTGATATCCTGCCTGGGGAAATACATTTTCACTTCTTATACTATGCTCATTAGAAAACTCTGCACATTTTTAGAAGTATAGCAGTCTGGAACTGGACATGATAATTAGAAGAAGGTCATATTTTAATTAGCATGGTGCAATTTTAAAAAATAATGACTCAATTGTAGCTCCTTTATATTCACCCACTTTTTCAGAGCAGATGGATACTTTTAAGAATATAAATTGATATACATTATGATGCTGATTCGTCTCTAACTGTTGTGTCTATTTCTGCTTAGACTGAAAACCTAAATGGGCTCAATCTGATCACTCTAGAGGCAAAAGCAGTGGTAGGAAATAGAAAATAAACTGGAGGGAAGTTCCTCTAAATAATATGATTAATTTGAGCATTAAAAAATCAAAAAACTGTCTTTGAATGATCTGAATATCTAAATACTTGATTTTCTATTGAAATTAATGGGTGTCTTTGCCCTATTAATGAGCTATTGGAGCAAACCCTTAGGTGACTTTGAAAAACTCAGGCAGATTCTTTAGGTTGACTGTCATGGTATATGACAAGTTCAGGAGCAGCTTTGATGTTTGAATAATTAGACTATCAACTTTCTGGTACAGGGATTTTCTCTTGTTTCTAAAGTGCCTGGAGTTACAGGGATTCTGTGAGTTACTGCATCCCAAGTAAATACATTTATAAATAAATTTTAAAAAAGCAAATTAATTACAGTACTGAATCAGAACTTACTGCTAGTGAAATTGGGGAAGATGTGGCACAACATGGTTGTGTACTATAATTTATAACCTAAAGCAGTGTAGGACTTTCCTTGTGGTAGGAACCAGAGGAGTTGGGGTTTCCTGGTCTCCTTTGGACCATTAATTGTTAGGAGCACCTCACCGCTGTCTTTCCTGAGGAAGTGATCCCAGTCTTTTCTGTCTTTCCTAGTTGGGGAGGTGACTCAGTGCTGATAACTGCTGACTAGTGACAGATACTGTTAAGTATTTACTTCTCAAAACTTCTTACATGACAAAGCAGCGTTAGTAGTTAAATCTTTAATGTTCTTCAAGCTGCTAACAGTGGAATGTCTCTGTGGGCCACAGGCTCCAGTGTACAGACTCAAAATAGTCCAATTACAGAATGGAGGTGAGAAATGCCCTATTACAAAGCTGGTGGAGACAAAGCTCCTGTGTTGTTTCTTCCCTTCATGAGAGGGAAAGTTGGAGCGCTGAACTGAGCTCCAGAAAGACCAGAGCCTGGGCTGTGCTGTGGCAGACAATGTTGCTGGTTTCTGCCGCATTCCCAGATCTGTCGTTAGTGAACTGGAGACAATATTACAGTCTCCAAATCACATCTGTCTCCTTGCAGTGTTGCCCTTTCTCTCCCTCGCTGCTGTGTCCTGCCTAACCTTGGAGCAGCTGTGGAGGTGCATGTACAGAATGGGTCCTGTCAGTGATCCATTCCCAAGTTAGTGTTTGGAGATTATTGTGCTGATGAATTTCATAGATAATGTTACAGGTGATGTTGTGTATTATCAACCTAGTGCTCTGCCATCACATTAAGTGCTGTCTAAAGAGTGCTATTTGTTCCACAGCTCATTGTGCCTCCAAATAAATCTAACCAGAGCTGTCAAAACTAATACATGTTGGTTTTTTGCTGATTTGAAGGGCACATTTTTGGTATCATTGAAGTGTCAATAACTTTGTTGTTGTGTAATAGGCCTGATGTGAGTCAAGCACAATGAGGAAAAGGTTGTAAGTTTTCCCTCAGAGCTCTGATGAGGAGCCTTCACTCCCAGACTCCTCCTTATCTTGGGCCTACCTTGTTCTGCTGTTACTGTCTTTGGATATTTCCATTACCTGGCTTTGAACTATGTGAAAAATGAATATTTGTGCCAGACTTTCATTTGGCCAGCATTTTATTGAGTGACTTTCGTGTGAGCAGGAAGAGTCAAGCCTCTAGCACTGGATCTGGGCTTCCCTATATGGAAGCTGCTAATGTTTTGTATAAATACTGAACAAAAGGAAGGGCTGCTCTACTGTCCCCTCTTCTTTTTTGCAGGTGGTGTTTCCAAATGCACAAACAGAAGCCCCCGACTTAGAAAAAACAGCAGCTGTGCTAGTAGAGAGTGGCCCGGTATCTTATAATCCTGAGGAAGAGGTGGAAGAGGAAGAAATAGAAGAAGATGATGACCACTGCATGAGTGCCTTGCAGTTAATGGGAGGAAACGGTAAGCTGGGATGCTGTCTAGATTACCATGTACTGATGCTATGGGACTCGTTGTTGCAGGGCTGAGGGCAGACAGAGTTCCTCTGCTTGTCCCTGTCCTCTGGCAGCTCATCCCATGCAGAGCTCCTGTCGCCTTTCAGCATTGCCCATTCCTGTGGGAAAGCCTGGAGTCACCCTTGTCCAAAACCTGACCTTCCTAAAGACTCCTCCTGAGAAAACTTAACGTCTTGAGCTTTAGGCTGAGAAGGCTCTTCAAGAACAAACTGATGTTATGCCTTTTCCAGCATTAGATTTATTAATGTGGATCTGAGGAATTACGGGGTCAGTAACCCCTCCGTCAGCAGTGCTCGGGGCTCGTTGCCTCCCGAGCTGAGCCATCCACCTCCTGCCTGGTTCCTCAGTGACCTCCAGGTTGTCTGTGAGCCCTGGGGACATGACCGTCCAGCTCAGAACAAAATGAATCGTCACACTTCATTTCTAGGGAAAGTGTTAGGAGGAGAGAATTTTTCACCAAGTACAGAAATGGCATGGATAGCATACGACATGCTGTATGGTACACAGATGTGTGCTAATTTCTTTGGATTACCCAGCAAAGCTGCTCATTTAATTAAATTTCTTTGCTGTCAGGAAAAGGCAGTATCCTCTCTGTTGCGGTTTTTCCTAGCTGGACACATCCACATTTATCCTTTATTAAAAACTTCCTCTTAGAAGTTAAGCTTTGAAAATATACAAAAATATTTTTTAAATGAGAGCTGTTAATTATGAGTTGTGAAAAAGCAAGATGGGAATAAGTTTCCTACTGACATGTTATTTACTGCAAAAATCTTTCCAGTACTATTAATTAAGCTTTCATGGACAATATGTATACGTTTCACGAAAGTGTCTGCTGCTTTCAAATTGACTTCTCCACTGGAAAGCAATTGCTGAACTGTAGGAAAAACAGTTTGTTGCTTGTCTTTATTATTAGAATAATGTTCCCAAGAAAAGACACCCATGTGGGGGAGGGTGGGCCTATGTTTATTAATAACACCCCCCACAAAAATAGAATAAAGGTCACTGAGCTTTTTTTTTCATTGTAAATGTTACTATTTTTAAACCGTTCTGAGAACATTCCACTACTCCCTCTCTGGTCTGGACGACAGCTGAAAAATCAAAGTTTAAAAAAAATAAAATAAAAAGGAAAGGAGTATTCCCAGAATTCAGACACAGGTGTGCAGAGCTGCTCAGCAGAACAAATAACTCCTTTCTAACTGCTTTCTTCGTGGGTTTTAGACCTGTCTGCCTGGAATGACTGCAGGAACTACAGATGGTGAACTTCACCCATTCTACACAAAGTATTATAGATTACGCTTAATTCTGCTTCCGAGCATTTGGCCGACTCTTTGAACGAAATATTGGCATTGTATCAAGTCTGGAATATAAAGGTTAACTTTACTGAGTGCTCATGGATAATGCAACAGAAAATACCTGTTTCACTGTGTTTAGAAGCACACGGAGGAGAAATTGGTGCATTAGAAACACGCAGGCTTGCCTTCTGACGTATACATCGCACAGTCTTTGCACTCAGCATTGTTTAAGAAAACAAAACTGGATAGAAAAATCCAGGCAAAATTTGAAGTTGTTCCTCTAGGAGTAAGTAGGTCCGGGAGGTCTGAGTCAGACGCATTGGTCAGGATTCATTGCATGACTCCTTTGATGTTGATGGGAACTCTGAGCTTTCTCTGAACCCTTGTAGTTTCAGCTTTTAAATCCATGAATGTTATAAACAAGCCAGCTTTTCTTTGGGTGGCTGTGTCTAGTGAGAACCGTGCCTACCTGTCTTGCATGCTGCTGCTTATCAGCCACCATGTTCCAAATCACTTGTGACAATCAGGCATGATCACCTTAACCTCTAAATTAAACCAAGTATTTCACATATCAATGTGCCAAGTATTCCTAAATGAGAGTCCAGTGACAAGTGAGAAGAGATATTTGTGCAGACATGCTTACAAATAATTTTATTTCATTGAGGAAAGTACACGCAAGAGCTTTTCATTTAGCCTTAGGAAAACATGGGTTTTTTTAAATGCTTGCTTAAGGCAAAATTTATCATCTAGTTACACAGCAGGAAGACAACCTGAAAGCAGCAATACTTCTGTTGTGTCTTCCACCTACCTGGAATATTTGCATTTTGACATGCTTTTGTCCTTGTGTGTTTCAGATTATGGATGCGATATGGATGATGATGATGGCTATTAGTTCCATTTCCAAAGGACATGGACTGTGTCTTGCTCCCAACAAATCTTCAGTCTTCAAACTGTATGAATAATGAAAGAAGCTGTCTATAGTCAGCAAATGTAATTGAACAATCTTACTTTTGTAAAGCAATTCTTAGGTTGACATTGACTCTGGTCAGTTTACATTGACCCCTAACCCAGCAATAAAGTTTGGGTTTGTACTTGAATTTCTTATTTTGGTGGAACATAGTTTGAGGATGAAATTAATGGGAGTAATGTTTCTAGAGAACAAAAGTAAAGAGACAAAATAGACTGTTGTGTAAAGCATATGTGGCTGAAAGCAACACATCTCTTATTTATGTGACTCTGCTTTTAAGCATGCTGTTGAAAGGAAGCAGATTGAAGGACAGATAGGAGGATAGGTAAAAATGAGAAGTGTGCCTATTGATTATTTGAGTAGAGTAGCATTGGTTGTCTCGTAATGCTACAACTGAAAGAAAGAAAACATTTCCAACCTGAATTGTAAACATGACCCTGTTATTGTATACAAGCTTCCTTACCCAAGCCTATCAAAAATTAATGACAAACTATATATTTGCAGGGCAGTATCAATTTCTCTGAAATGAAGTAAATAATTTTTTTATATTAATCAATTCAGAGATTTCTTAAAAGATATGACAATAGAAGGCAATGTTGGCAGCAAAGAATCGTCTTCTACTGCGAGTCCGGTGCAGTTTATGTGGAAGAAAGGAGAAGACCTGGGTGAGGCAAAGAGTGTAGAGGGCAAGCAGGTGACGATGCTGTGCTTGTGTGCCTTTGCTGGGTGCCTCTAGGGACAGCCAGGTCTTGTTACAGCTGGTACTGCTGCAGGAGAGCCACTCTGGCCATCTCCATGGAGCTGCTCTTGTCTTGACTGAGTTAGAGTGAAGGGCTGCTCCCAAGAGCTGTCTGTCTCTAAAACCAGTTGAAAGACAGAGAAAGCTGAGCTTTTTAATAAATAAGCTAGCATCTGCTTTGACTGAATTTAATTTAATGTAATTTATTTAACTTTCTGTGGGTAAATTAAAGGTCACTATGCAGCAGTCTGACTTTCATGGCTCAAATACCACCCTTGAACAGTTGCTGCTATGTGAATAATGCCAGAGCTCCAGCCCTATGCACCCCGAAATGTCAACAGGCAAGTCCTTCTCTTTCAAATCCATCAGCTCTGGCAGGGCTGTGAGAGCAGGGTCAGGGATGGAGGCTCTATTGCCAGATCCCACCCTATTGCCTCTGACTCGCCTTTCCCTAGCACTGCTGGGTCCGAGGCTCTTGGCTCAGGGGGAAATGCACTGCACTCTGGATCACGCTCCTGATGACTGCAGCTGCAGGAGCCCAGGTGTTTTTCTCTCTCTCCCATGTCTAGTGACAATCATGAAAACTGTAGTGCTGCAGGCTTGTCTTACACCGGGGAAAGATGGGTATTTGTCTTATGAACGTGGTTTCTGTTAAGCTCTCTCTCCTGGTCAGCTCATCCTTCCTACCCTTTTTGAGGAGAGCTCATCGCTAAAGCACCATCCATCCTCCTGTGGAGGGCGGATTGTGGCAGGACAAGAAGCTGTCTTAGGAAGCTCTCTAGCTACTGCCAGCCGGAGTGATGATGATGCTCATACCTGTCATCATCACCAAAGAGAGGAAGGGCCATATGGCCTTCCATACTTCTTCTGTCCCTCTTAGTAGCATGCATAAGAAGGATCATCTAAGTAAAGCAAGAGCAAGTGCTTTTTTAGGAGCAGACGATATTGTTTGGCTGGTAAATGTAGTTTGATGGGTAGGTTGTTATCAGTTAGATATTCTTGAGCCCTGTATAGGAGTATTTCTGCAATGAGTTCTTAAAAGAACAACTCAGTAACAAAAATGAGGTAGTGAGGCTAATGGGAAGAAGAACTTTTCTGAACCAGATTCCAGTTACTTAGTTTGCAGCACTTCAGTGGAAAAAGTTTCCATATAATTCTTAGGGGGAAAGCTGTCATTTTCACCAAAAAAATAAAGATTTTTTTTTTTCTGATACTTTATAAATACTGCACAGAAAGTGATATTGAGGGGATAAACTTTTCTATCTCTCTTCTATCTGCACCGCAAATTAAAAATCATGCTGTCAGCAGACAGTTTTTTTAGAAGTAGTTTGTTTTGTCAAAGTTCATGCAAGTTCATCTGTAAGTCGCTAAGACAGCTGAGCTTGAGCATTTGGGTTTGAAGTAATCTGCCAATAGCACTATAAGAAATACCCATGCTCTCAGTATATTCTCAAAGCTTGGGTTTTATTCCAAGGTACACATTATTCTCTATGCAGGAAATAAACATGCATAAATAAACATGTGTATGACTCATGTAGGTCGAGAGCTTTTCTCAAATGCAAAATGTTGACTTTTAAAGAAACCGCTGAGTTCTCTATTGCTAAGGATCTTTCCTCCCATCTTCTGGGTAGGTTTTCATTGGTTTGCTCCCCTAAAGGACACTAAACCTGCTGCCAGTGTAGTGATGTTCTGTGTGGGAGCTGAGTTCACCCAAATAACTGCTAGTAAATTTGAATTTTGATAGCATATTGTGTTTCTGAGAACATTGTTTCCTGCACTGAAAGTAGAAGATTACAGTCTTTGAATGTTCTCGTACGATTTCAATTGGAAAGGCTATCACATAGTCTGCTAGAAGGGCACTTGGAGAGCAGAAAAGACCTACAATTCCAGAGCATCTCAGTATTGCTGGTGAAGTTAATGGCATGGTTTCTGTACAAGAGTCCTAAAGGAAAGGCCATGGTATCGGATAGACACATTTCACTCGGAGCATTGTAAAGCTATAGTGGTTATGTACATTTTTAATTTATTGGTGACTTACTGGGATTTTTATAATGTTCATTCCTTCTTGATTTAACTAAGCTCAGGAAATGTAAACAGATTAGAACATGCTAGTTTCTGTTTTTATAGCTAGTCGTTAAAATGTAAAGATTAACACTGCATTAACTCTGTTTACTACTGTTGATGTATCTGGACAATTTTGTTGTATGTAAGTGAACCTGGATTCACTTGGAACAATGTGGACCCTGTTTTTCTCAGGATTCGGATTATAATGAAGAGAGCTTATAAAGCTTCAACATTTATTGTTCTTAGGTCTTCTTATTTGAACCCACACAGGCTGTGTATCATCGGTTTTGTTGCATAAAGCATCTCTTGCTGCAAGTGACTTTGCTTCACAGGCAAAACCCTCCAGCTGTTGCATCCAGCTTGTCTGCCACGCAGCCTTTTAACACTCTTGTATTGTGGGAGTAAAAAATTAAAGAAATAAGGAAAATAATGGGATTCTTCTGTGTAGTGAGTACATTTTCAGTGTCTTAATCATCTATGACATTTCTTTAAAATCACTGTGTTCAGTACAGCAACTTTTAAATAGTGCCGGACAGCGTTGTCTTGGGGGTTAAACATGTTCATCAAAAAAGTCCTTGCCATCCTGATTGCTTGTTTGTATTTTTTGGATTGCATTGAAACTCCAGTCGCAGATGTGTACAGTTAATGTAGAGTTTGCCTAATAAATGTTCTGTTTCTTATAATTGTGTTGGATCCCTGCATTTGGTTCATTTAGTGCCAAGGAAATTAAACCTGTTTGATGAAAGCATGTGTATCATCCTTACACAACCACAGTTTCAGCCATGGTGAGCTTTTTTTACTGTAATATATTCGCCGTAAATAAAAAGTAATACTCTTGCATAGCCCATCTTTTATGATGCTGTTGTGCTAATTTCTGATTCTTCTGTCTTCATTCTTCCCAATGTTCATTTTGGATTGCTGCATGATTAGTGGGTAGTGGCCAAAACTTGTAATTCAGAGCTTTATTTTGTCTCTAAAGGGGAAGACACATCTAACTAGGCAAATGTATTTTACAAGATATTGTTCCATGGATAAATGTAGATACTTTCTGTTAACTGGGTAACATTAACAAGGTTTTTCCATTAAGCTATATAATTAACTGACTGTGGTAATAATATATAGTGTGTGTGTTTAGTGGAACTGTTCCAGTGCTTGTTTCTGAAAGTTGTATTTTGTTAAAAAAGGTGTGTACGGAGTTTAAAAATTATTTTATCAACATCTGGTTGCCACAGTTTGTAGGCCAAAATCGAAGTCTCCTCTTGGTACATGTGGGTATTTTCTTCTTTTATTTTTTCTGAAAATAGAGCTACTACTGCTTCATCAGGAGTGTCCACTGCAATGTTTTAGCATACAGCAAGACAATTACCAGTAGTTTTGATGTGGCAGTAAGTATGTGCCATTCCAGCATCTCACTGGGTTCCCATGTCTCATGTAGGTGCACTTCTGCTCCTATTGACATCAGGATGCTTTTATCTTAGGTTTTTTTCAGCTCTTCCAGCTCTTTCCGCTGGCCGTTGGAAACTTTTCCAGTGGTGTCCATCACTGATGCTCTCTCACTCATAACATCTAAGCTGTTAAAAAGCACTGGCCACCTTAGCCTCGTATTTTCTGCACGTCCCAAGCTGTACAGTTATTGGTGTTGTCTTGTAATTTTTCTCTTCCCTACCACACCAGACTTTCATAACTAAAACCATTTTCTCCCCTCAGATGTGTTCATCAAATATATCTGTTTTAAGGGTCTGAGAAGTTAATAAAGCTGAAATCTTGCAAAGCTTTATATTAGGTTTATTTGTCACCAGTAGATCATGGCACACTCATTCTTAGGTTCATGTTTTGTAACGCAGAAGAGGCTGTTGTAATTTTCTACTCCTGTCACGTGTGTAAGAAGAGTTACAGCATATTATTTGGTATTTCTTATGCATGCCCCGCTACCTGGCAGTAGTCTTGGTGGTTGTTTGGTGAAAGGGGTTAAACACATGAGAAATGAGGCTGGGTGAAAATTCGTGCCTTACAGCACAACAAATTTACTTGGTCATTTCCTTTCTTGTAATTGTTTTTTTTTCTTATGCACTGTTGTACGTTTTCATGGAAATGAGGGAGGTGTATACATTTTATAAAAATGCACAATGAAATTCCTGTCTTGCCATGTGACTCTAGGAGCACAGGATTTTATGACTTTTTAGTATGAATCTTACATTTATTATTGTGTGGTTTGGCAGTTAAAGTGGCATTGTAATGGACACCGAGATGGCAGTTGTTGTATTATCCATTTCTAGTGCAAAACTGCAAAAAGAATGCCTTCTTACTGCTTCTTAATACTGCTAGTGAAGTTTCTCGATTCTTTAAAAGCAGAAAAATACAGCAAATGAAAGGAATTTGAACAAAGCAATGAAAAGTAACGGCACCAACATTCTATTTACCATGTAATTTTTCTTCAGTGCATTTTTGTAGAAAAGGTAAAATGTATTCATATGCAGAGACTAACAGGGGCAAAAGTTGCATCTTGGCAGCAGCAGAGATGAGGCGACATTGTCCATTTTCCACACATGAATTCCAGGCTCCTCCTGTTTCATGGTATATCTGGCACAATCTTCATTCTTTGTAGACTAGGCAGTCCGTGGAGGATATTGAAAGAGGTAGGACTCCTAGGCAGGTAAGGAAGAGGAAAAGGTGAGGTGTGTTTGTTTCACTTGAGTAAAAACAAAGGAGAATAATTATTTAAAGTGGTTTTAAGAGCTGTAGTTTGGTGTGGAGAAAAACAAGCTGCATTAAGAAAACCAGAAAGATGAGAGAATATGTATTTGCAGTGATGTGTATTGTACTGTGCAACAGGTAGTGGGCATAGGAATGGACCAGGGATAATATTTGTATCTCTGGAAACTTAGCTTTTCTCACAGCTGCATTAAAAATTGAAGTCTTTGGCCGTGCCACTGTTTCTGGCATGCCTCTGCTTTTGTCAGGATGAGGTGTGATTTGTGACTCTGCCCAGAGATGTCAGCTGCCGCAGTGCAGGTTAATGGACAGCAGTGTTCCCCCACCCATGGGCTGGCAGACACATTTCTGGCTTGGTGCAGATGTTTCCTGCCCACCACCCATAACTGCTCATTCCCAAAAAAGAATCTATGAGATATGAAGGAAAAAACAAGCCATGTGTTCATTTCTCAACTCTTGCCTTTTTATAACCATGACAAAAATAGGCCACACCACCGATTGCACAGCCCAAGCTGGCGTTGCGTAGCACTTTTCTGCGGAGCAGAAGCATATGTTGGAGGACAGCACTCATGGCTGGTGCAGCCATTTATCATAGAGCAGCTTGGCAGGTACCGTCACTGGCAAGTGTTCTCAGATTCCCGTTTTCCTTTTTGATGAGGATCTCCTAAGTCTGCTACTATTGCAGAAGTGTTGAGTCCAGTCCTTGTTAAATACTCTTCGGCACATAAGGATTTCAGAACAAACACTTTTACTTAAAAGTCCCATGTGAAGAGTGTAATCTGTGCCCTAAAGAGAAGTCTGTTGACAGGGAGTTATCTCAAGTTCCTAAAAATGCAACCAGCTAATAGGAAGGTGACATAAAAATATTCATGATACATATTCAGAGTTGCTCTAAATTGGTACAGTTCCTGTGACTTCACATCAGGCAATAAGAGCTTTGCTCTTTTATGTCAGTTGAGGATCTGTGCCATTAGCAACAGTCTCTAGAGGTGTTAGTAGTAGTGAAGGATGGAAGGAAAGTGATCGGGGGGTGAAAACAGTTTGTGATACTGTGGTATGTCGCCCAAAGCCACTTCTTACTCCATTGTCAAGCACAACTTACTGCTGACTTGTCTAATTAACCAGCAAAGTGGAGTTACCTTTCTACTGATTTTAAAATCAGTGAGAAAAGGAAACTTCAGTGGTGATGCAGCTGTAGTGTGTGGCACATAGTGCATCCCTCTTCAGCTCTGCACAGGGATGGCTACAGGTGTCAAACTTTCTCTAAGTTGTCATAGACTGATGTGGATTTGTTTTAATTGAGTAATGGTTCTTAAGAGCAGCATAGTGTCTGGGAAACAGGCTAAATCTTTGTATCTACTTTAATTGCTGCCCACATTCTTGAGACCTCAGCAAAGGAGAGCCTACAAGTACATACTGACACAATTCAAGTAAGATTCATGGGTTGACACGGGGTAAAATATAACTAAAGCAAATGGTTTCAAAACTCTAGTCACTGTTTTCAAGCAAACTCTTACACAAGGCCACTGAGAAATTGTTTGATACTACTGCATGTTGCATTAATCAGTAGGACCTGCTGTAAGCTCTGAGGTCTCCAGCAGCAAATCAGCACGATGTGAATCATCCTGTTTTCTTTCTGGACCATCAGACATCACGAGGAAGAGTCTTGAGTGGATTCTGCTGCCTGTGGTAAGATGAAGGATCTTTCATCTTGTTGATCTTCCCTGTGTATTTTGTATTGGTTCAGAGGAGCTGGCTGCACTGCATTAATAAAATGCCATCTAAAGCATTTTTGGCCAGTGGTCTTGGCACACATGCAAGTGTAGACTTTCTGATCTCCCCTGGCCACTTCGTAAACAGAAATCTCTGTCAACAGGGGTAGTGTCTACCCTTGTAAAGCTGCCCAGCATAGACCTCAAGTATTGTCACTGCTTGTGGGTTATAATACTGGAAAGGGACTACATCTCAGATGAGAGATAGTAGTACATCAATTAGGAAATTATATTTGTCCCAGTCTGCTGTACACGTGAGTGAGAAGTAATTGTACTAACACCGCTGTGCAGAGGCGTAGTTTGGGGATCCCAAGGGCTGTGCTTTTAAAGGACTTAGCTGAGGAGTCTGTGGCTCTTCCAGTGTTGTTTCAAGCCTGCTTTCCCAGTCAAGTTTAGCTATCATTAAATCTTAGGTTGATTGGAGCATAGGGTGGCTTGTCATCAAGAAAGTGCTTTTAGTGGATTTGGGTGTGTGTTCATTTTTAAGTTACTCCCTCTGTTAGCATAAAGTGCACAGACTTTACTGGGGATTGCAGCTTTCCTTCTAAGCAGAGTCTTTAGTGCTCAGCAGGAGTGAGCAATCACTGCTGAAGAGCAGAGATGTTAAATGATACTAAAAGGGGGGAAAAGCCATACAGATGGAGAGTTCTAATGAAACTTGGAGTGTGAAAACATCAGTTGCTTCAGGTATTGGAACAAGGATGTCCCACATCAGAGGCAGAGGGGCAAGCCATGAGCACAGTGGAGAAGCCTGATCTAGTAAGCTGTGACCTGAAATTCCTCCTCTCATCTCCAAGACAGGCTCCATGTTTCCTAATTCTGCAAAGGGAGGTGCTGAAACCATCTGAGATGACTCCCTATGACATCTCTTATTCTTCACCATTAACTGCTCCCATGGGCATGATGCCCAACTTGCTCTCCTCCTGCTAGTGATTATAGCTTGCTCACTGGCAGATCCTGCCCAGCTCTGCCACTCAGCAGGAAAAGGGACTGAGACTTCACAGCAACAGCTCATTTTCCTGGAAAGAGAACAGTGCAGTTACTTGGGGCTTCACCCATGCCTTTGTTCTTGAGTCTGGCTGCTTTACTGGCTCTGGTTCATGATATCACCTTGATAATTTCTTGTTTCTTGTTTTTAATGTCTTGTTCATAGCTTCAGGAAGCTGAGGGAGTCTAGAACCACCAAGGGCTTTTGGCAAAGTAGCCTGAGGCTGCTAAATCTTCTTTACACAAAGACCCTTAGAACCTATGTTGTCTATCCTTTTCTCTAACATACCAACCACTGGTATTTTTATAAAAGAAGGATGTTGTGAAGTCATTCCTGAAAATGCTGCTCTCAGTTGCTGTGTTTTAGGCAGTGTGGCAAGTATTGTGATATCAGTGCAGAAAACGGCAACATCCCAGCCACAGCAACATCCAGAAGTCCTAAAGAAAAGCAGCCTTAAAGAAGAAAACAGTCCTTGTGTCTGAGGGTGCAACGTGGGTAGAAAGGACAGCTGGGAGCATGGCACAGGCAGTCTGCTTTAACTGGAAAGCAGGAGTGACAGCTCCTTCCCAACCAACACCAGAGGAGGGATTTAGGGACAGGAATGAGTTTTACTTCTGGATGGCAGCTCATCAAAACCTTGGGCTGCATCCTCAGCTGATGCAGCCATCGGTGCTTGGTGAGACTCTGCCCAGTGCCAGAGAGTCACCCTTAAGGCTGAGTGGAAGTCCTACCTCATGGTCACCCTGTCTAGCAGCAAAAAGGGAAAATGTCTCTAAAGGAAACAAAATTACCCACTGGAATCCCTGCAATCTGTAATAAATATTTAAGGTGTAAAAAGCTGACAAAATGGAATGAAGTCAGACATGAAAGTGAAATCTGAATTTTTTAACTTGAAAACACTATGATATCAACAATGCTGCAGCATCTGGGAGCAGTCTGAATAAAAACGTGGATGCATTTAGGAATTATGGTATTTGTACAAGAAATATTCAAAGGGCTGAAGTCTTCAGTCTCTTCAGTCATGGGAGCAAACATCATTGGCTTTCTGTGAAAGAGAAGCAGATTGTTGCTGTTCTTTCTAAATACATGTCCTATTTCCCCCTTAGTATATTTCATTATAAAATACAATATTAAAGCTTTTAAAAGTCTTTATTAGCTAGCAGATGGTTTTGCAAGTCATTTTAATGAGATGAAAAAAACTTTAATGACAGAAATTTAAAGTTGTGCTTAGACAGACTATTGCCTTCGGAAAAATCTCAGAAATGCTTTCTCCTTGTTTTTGGCAGAGCTTGGCACCAGATTATGTACAAGGAAATAGAAGGGGATGATTTACGCCGACTGATTCCCTCCCAAGAGTGATTTTACATCAGTGTAACATCGTTGAGTTCCACAGTCACACCGTGATTTATAGAGGTGCAAAGGGAGAGGGAAATGTCATTAACTCGATGCAGTTCAGGAGAAATATTACATTTCTCGTATACTTGCCTCATTCCATTGACATAGTCAAGAGATTTTTTGGGAAGTTTATAGGCAGCCCTCTTGCAAGCAGGGCAGCAGTGTGCCAACTCCTTCTGGACATCTCTTTCTGGATATCAGCATCAGCAGCATGTGGGGGCAAGAAAAAGGAGATGGCAGAGCCCTGAGACCCTGTCCACGTGGGACAGCCTTGCAAGTCCTGGCTTTCTTCTTCCACCCTTGTTAAATCTCCTGAGGTATAAGATGCATGTGCTGAAAGCAGGTAGGAACATGGTTGTTCTCAAAAAAAAATCCCACTTTTCATGGCTTCGATGGTTGTCCAAGGCTTCTATGTCTTTTTTGAGCAACCAATACTGTGTCCTTTGAGATGCTGTCTCATAGTGAGTATACTCACATCTGGAACACCCAGTCCATGACAAGGAGGGTTTATATCCCTTTAAATATGTGAGTTCTTGTTTGTAGCTTTTTTTATGTGAGCCGTTGCTGATCTTCAGACCTGCTTCCTCCAAGAGTTTGTTTTGACTGTGCAGGGTCTTGGCATCATGGGAGCAGAGAGTGGTGAGCATGTGGTGATTCATTTGCACAGCCAGAGAATTGACTGTCTCTGCAGAACATTTTGCCTCAATCATGCTTCACAAAAGTAGTAAAAAATGCCTACTAAATGAGTAATTGCCTGGCTACTGTCTTAGTCTATCCAACCCTTTGATACTCCCCTGGACTTCTGCCCCTGTTACACCTGGCCAAGCTTCAGCATCAGCTTTTTGTGCTGTTGGAGACCTCTGTCCTAATTTTTCTCAATGTAACTGATCTAATCTCAAAAGCCATTTTTCAGATTTGGAAAAGCCTCCCAGCTCTGTCCTACACAGGTCACTAAGGAAAGCCTTCCCCTTGCTCTCCAGATTGAGCATGTTGGATCACCTACATACCAGCAAGAAACAACATGCTGTAATGTATTTAGGAGCTATAGTGATGGACTTGTTAGAAATGCCCTCACCAATGTAAAGAAGAGAAAATAGGAAAGTTTGCTGGGACATTAACTCTCAGCAGAGGAGGATTTCTCTACTTGTGAGCTCCGAGGACCCTAACAGTTGCTCTGAAAAGCCGTGTGAGCTCCAAAGACTTGATATAAAGAAGGTTCCTTCCAAAGGCAGTGTGTCTCCCTACCCCACTGCTCAGGAGGAGCTCGGGATGAACTTGATGAGCTTGAGGTGAACTGCTCCTCAGGATCTCAATAGGTACCTCCCTGTCAAAGGAAGTACCAGCTCTTCATCTTCTCCCTTCCTTTGTGATACTAATATTAAGTAACAAATAGGAGGCATTCATTGTAATTTTGTCACCATCCCTACAGTCATCTCCATTAGCTCCTGGGCTACTCTTAAGTGATAGAGACCCTTGCCATGTTCTGCTGTTTTCTGTCTGTGGGTGGATATTTCTGTGGAGGCCTGTCCTGAAAGAAAGGGCACTTGCCAAGAGAAAAACAATTCCTCTGTTTGCCAGAGACAGCCGAGAAGCATCTGTGCCCCCAGCGGCAGATACTCTGCATGATGAGAACATCTCTTCAGCGCTGGCACACGTCCTTCTCGTGGTCACGGGGCTGATGGGTAGCAAATTGCCCTCCACAGTGGTGTGTCTCTTGCAGAATGAAAGTCAGCCCGCTTCTGCCAGTTCTGCCAGGCTTGTAATTGCAGCGGTTGCAGTACCCAGCTCCTCTCTAATTACAGCATTGACTTGCATGATGGCCAAGGGGACAAAGGAGAAAAGACAGGCTTCTACGATTTCAGATTTTCCAGGCCAGGTTGTTCTGGGAACAAACAGACCCACCTCTCCATGGTCATGCAAAAAATGGACAGGGACTTGCTTATCTTTTTGCTCTGTTTTGGCAACACACCTTTGCTGTGGCCTCTTTATCCTACTGACTCCCAAATTCATACTCCGTGCTCTGAGGTGTGGCAGTGCCAGCCATGCCCACATAAATACATGTGGACATTTACTCTACAGAGCGCTAGGAACATTTTGCCTCATTTAAAACCATCATCTTTGCTTGATGTCTACCTGAGCTGCCTATTTCTTTCCACTGAGCATAGAGGAAGGAGCTACTGATGAGCTCCTGGGACAGAGTGTCTGCCTTGTAAGCACCAGGAATGAGAAGAGGTGTGGAAATCCCATTCCCATCTACCTCAGCCTTCGTTTAACGTCCTAATTGGTCTGAAGATCAAGAGGTTTGAGAGCTTCCCTTCTGCTATTAACCAGGTATCATGTGCCATGAAACAGAACAAAAGAGCTTTTAATATATAGCTAGGCTGCCTAGGCATTGTAAAGTGTTGCGCGATAGATTATTAATTTATTTGCCACTTCACAATAGGCAGAGGGATTGTTTGTGAGGCTGCTAAGCAATGCTTATTGCAGCTAAATCTGGCATTTAAAACATACTCATGCGACAGGCATCACAAAAACTTGGTGAGGAATGAACACAATTTAAAATGTCTGAAGCACATGCAGAATAAATCGCAGCTGGCTTATTGGCCCTGCCCATTAATTGCTGTTGCTAGCTTCTTTCTCTGGCATTTCCCACACTGCAGTTTTATTATTGAAGTTGTATCAAGTCCTGGTGCATATGCATGTTTAATTTGGACTCCATCAATGAAATCCAAAGTTCACGTGAGCCAAGTTAAGTCACATCCTGAATGCTACGGATCTCCTCCTGTCCTGGCCCACTCCTGTGGTGCCTATGTCCATGTACTGTGGCTTGGACTCATCAGAAACCCTCCAGGAACAAGTCCAGGGCGCTCTGATCCCTCTAAAAGTAGCTACTCTAACTGCCTCTGCAGCTCTTTTGACCCAGTCACGGTGACCCTCTGTACTGAGGTACTTTTTGGATTGAGTCTCTTCCCAAGAGAGCATATGGGTTACGGTGTCATATGGAGCTGGAGATGAAACTCCTGACCACTACTGTCCCTGAAAGCTGCCTGGGCTCTGCAGCAGTGATATCTGTCATGAGGCATCCGCAGCAGTCGAGGTACTTGGTGTTCCACTGAAGATGGAGACTCGAAGGGTGGAGATAGGAAGGCAGGAGATCATTAGGGCTCAGCACTGAATGCTCTCATACCTGAACTCAAAAGCTATACAATGTGCCAAGCACACATTCGAAGAAATGCTGCCTGGAGAAGGTTATGTGTAAATGAAGTTCCACCTAATGAAGCCCATTGTTTTCAGATACACCAGTGAGATGAGGAAGGGCAAGGGGAATTTGTGCCCTTCTGTGGGGCGGGGAATCATTAAGGGACTGTGCAGATGCATGAAGCTCTAGGAGACACTTAACATCCCATGGAAGGCAAGCTCTCCTTGTTTTAGTGGAGCAAAACAACAGGCTATCTCCTGCGCAGCAGGAGTGGGCTGAGTTTCTGAGAAAAAGATAAAATTTGTCAAGTCCTCCTGAAGTCTTCAAAGGTGGGCTGTGGGTGCACATGGAGGGCGCTGCTTCTCGCTGGTGAGGCATGCCATGGGGTCAGCTGGCAGGGGCAGCTCAAGGCACAAGGTAGCTGTGTGGCTGGGTGTGAAGGAGGTAGCTCCCATGCTACCGTAGGGATGCTAGATGCAAATACCTCTTAATTTAATGTCTTCCTGGCCTTTTTTTTTTTTTTTAGATGGTGGTGCTTATTTCACAGGGCATAAATAAGTGCTGCTATTGACATTTTACCTTCACCTGGGTTGTGCAAGCCAAGTGTGATTTAAGGCACATGTGTAGCCCTATTGCTGTTCTCTCTCAGGAGCTGCATAAACCTGTGAGCAAGGCACTGGGGCATAAATCCCAGTACGACACCTTCCCAGTGCCTTCTATCAGGGCCGGGGGCAATGGAGAGACCCTGAGGGTCAGGACAGAGCTCTTCACTGCAGGCTTGGGAGATGCCATCAGCAAAGCCAAGGAAACCAAACAAAAAGAGTTCGATTCTTCCTGAAACAGCATTCTGGAAGTGCTGTACATGTGGTGGTGAGTTTAAGCTGCCGTGTGTCTGTGCCTGTGGAGAATAGAGGTAGGTGTGAGCTGACATGGGACGTGGCAGGTGGGTGCACCTGGAGCAGCCCTGGCTGGATGGACAGCATCCAAGTTAACCAAAGGCATGGAAGTCTGCAGGGGGACACATCAGTCATGTAGGAGCTATCATCATCTCGTGCTCTGTTTTTACATGGCTGTTGGGATTTGAGACCTGTTGTTTATGACTGCTCAATAATGCTGATTTTTGTAGGGGGTAAAAAGTACTCTATTCTCACAGGAAATCCAAGCATCCCAGTTGTACAGTGTGTTCATATTTCATTTAAAATCATGTGTGTATTTGTTCAAGAAGTGAAGTGAACACACATTAGAGCCTTGTCAAGACTGTCATCTGGCTCTCCTTAGATATTTTGCTCCTGCAATCAGTGGCCCTATTTCCAACATGCCCTGTCCTCTCTCTTCTTCCCACACCTTCACGTCGGGAACGTTTTCCCCTTTGTTTCCCTCTGGCTATATAAAATAAAATATGCAGCATGCCAGGATTGACCCTGGGGCTCATCCCTGGTGCTGGAGCCTGGGGCCATGGATGAGCTGTAAGAAAGGAGCCCTAATTTGCCAGTGCAGCTCCTGTCCTGGGAGAGCTGGGCTGTGGCGGCAGCCAGAGGCAGATGTAGAGGTCCAGGGACATTGCCTGCTGCTGAGTATAAGGGTGCACAGAAAGGCAGCAGCATGTTTGCTGCTCCCAGCTAAATTTGTTTGGATAGATGTGGGCTGCGTTTCTAAATGGGCAATTTCTATCCATTCTGTAACGCTACACTCAGGCTTAGGGTGAAGCTGCAGTAGAAATTCCCGTGGGAATTAGTGCAGAGCCAGAATGGGACAGTCTTAACTCTCCTTCCACTGTTTTCTAGAGCAGCACTGGAAATGGATGGTATGTCAGCCTTAAACTGAAATTTCCTGTAATTTTCAGTTTTCACAATTCTACAGTTATTAAAATGAGAATTTTCTTCTTTTTTTTTTTTTTTTTCTATTTGCATTTGCTAGTTGCCATGAATCAAAAAGTGGCTGGAACAGTTATTTTGCTGCAATGTAATTTGATTCTTTCTCCCTCCTCTTAGTATTTGATGAGAAACCTTTGTATTTTCATGCTTTAATACAATCTGGCACATAATTACAAATGACTCATAGATAATCTTGGTCATGGAGCTCTCTGAAATTAGATGATAATTTAGCCTGGAATTTCTGTAGAAAGAACGAAGGAAAAGACAATTATAATTATTCTAATCAAGATACCTTTTTCTTTGCCTGGGGTATTGCTCTGTGAACTACCAGAGGCCTGAAAGTATTTAGACCATTTCTACTGCTCAGTGTTTCCCAGGCAGAAACCACCGATCACTGCGTAGCTTCATCGCCGTGAAATTCCCGTAAGTGCTACTGACAGGGAGGAGAAGATGAAACATGTGGGGGCAGAAGTGCAGAGCTGTATGCTACGAGGGCTGTGAGCAGAGCAGCCACCAAAAAGTGACGGGTCTGGGAGCTTTGTGCAAATCCCCGGGGCTTCCCACTGGGAGGGACCGAATCCTGCGCAGCAGCAAAAAGATGTTTTGTGATGTCCACCACCAATTGCCACACAACGGCTTGGGGTGTTGCAGCTGGCAGAGAGGAGGGCTGGGTGCTCCTGTTCATATCACTGGATCTTGCACATGTTCCCTTCCATGGCTTTGATACTGATTTAGGTGCATCCAGTCAAGCACTGGGCTACGGGGAGCCGGGCTGCAACAGAAATCACATCCTTGTCCTCTCTGTCAGAGCTGGTGCTTGGGGCCCGTTTACAGAAGGAATGTCTGGCTCGTGGGACACTGAGTAAGAAAGAGATCACCATGAAGTATGGCCCCAAGGGGAAGGAGTTGGTTGTGTGAGGCTGTCCTTGATCTGGTGTGTGTAGCTACTAGATCTCATGGCCTGGCCACTCCTATGATGTGGATGGAAATACAAGCAGACTGGTAGGAATATAGAGCATGTATCTTAGGAAAGACTTGGAAGAGTGTGACTTATCTCACCCAGCAAAGGCAAAGAGGGGATCTGAGTTCAATCTATAAATACTTCAAAGGGGCAAGCACCAGGGAAAGGAAAAAAAGCAAAGAAAACAAGGTTGCATAAGAATAAATTAACCATGAAGTAATCTAGGCTGAAAACTGGAAGGTTTGTGGGTATTCTGGGTATTATGTTCTGTTTATTTGGGAGAAGGAGATCAAGGCTGCTCACTTCATCCCAGAGGATGAGTCTGAAATGTAATAACCAACCAGGTCCATGCTGACCATCCTGCTGCTGATTGCTTCTGGCAGCAGCATAAACCGTATGTGTTTATGACTGATCCTCAGCTCTGCTCTGCACCCCTGATGGGCAGCACCCTCTTTCCCATCCCACCTCCTGGCCTGCCTGGTCCTGACCCCTGGCAGCATTTTGAATAGGTTCAAGCACTGGTGGTGCAAATCCTGTCCTGGTTAGAAACCAAGAGATAGAAAATGAATAGAACACAACAGAATAATCAATTAAACCAAACTGAAAAATGTCATGGGAAGAGGAATGGGATTGTGCTGATTTGCATGATCACTCTTGGCACTTAATTGAATAAAATATAGTTTTCAGTCTATGGTGAGTGCAGGTTTCTCAGCCAGCTGCCCTTGTGTTCAGCAGCATCGAGACACCACAGGACCTGGCACACCAGGCAGGTGGGACCAGAGATGGTTCCAGCCCTCTGGGAGATGACAGTTTCTGGCACGCAGATCCCTTGCAGCAACCCTCCTGTAGATTATACGTGAGCTTTACCTTGGTTAGTTGCCTGACGGAGGGCTGAGAACTGAGAGGTGACCTGCGAATGCAATGAGCATGTCTCTTTCCTCTAGCATGGTGGGTGCCAAGTGCTGCTTGCACAGATGAAGCTGTGTGTTAACAGCTTAAATCTCACCTCAGGTTTTTTTCCATGCACCTTTACAGCTCTTGGCAGTCTTTCCCACCTACCACTTCCTAGCACTAATCATACTGCAGCATCCCACCAGTCACTTGGCGAATGGACCCACTGATGGGGATTGGGCAAAAGTCTCCTTAAAAAGAGCTTGATGAATTTTGCATTTTTTTATTTTTATTTTTCTAAGTTAAAACTCTCCCTTGCTTCCTCAGTTAAGACGGCATTTCCAGCACGATGCATGTTGGGATGCCATGTCAGCAAAGCTGGAAAACAAAGGCAAGGTGAGATGCTGTGGCCAAACAAGGGTAAAAGTCAGGAGGGCTAATGTGCCATGAAAACCAGTCTGAGACTAGGGAAGGTGGTAACATTTAGCTAATTCTGTTTCCCAAGCCACCATCCAATTTTGCACACGTGTCCCCGGCTTCAGTCCAAACCCTGCCAGCAGCTACATCCCAGTCAGTGCTCTCCCTCCCCATGCTCGTGCAGGCTGTGAGGGCAAAGGGGGTTTGCTACAATGAATAAAACAGGAGTTTCCCAACCCGCATTAAGGTCCTCCATCCGAAGTGGTTCCTTTCCCAGGAGCTCGCATCTGCAGATTCTTGGAAATAAGCCCTCCCCTCCCCAGTCTTGAAGCACTGGGGTAGCATCTTCCCACTGTGCCAGCTCAGTTTGCACTTGCAATAGAGCTAAGCATGAGTATTAACTGTTGCTGTAGGATTACGCAGGCAGCACCGTTATCCTGATGGATCTCAACCCTTCACCCCCCATAAAGCAGCCAGCAGAGGCTCAGATGGCCAGGGGAGGCGTTTTATCCTTATTTTGCTATGATGCTGTGCTGCTGGCAAGTGGGATGTGCTGGCCTTGGGCTAAAGGAAGCAAGACAGCAGCAGGTTTCATTTTTCCCCTTGTATTTATTGATTGCACACACGGGGCAGGCTGCGAGGATGGAAGGGCGATCAACTCCACCACATGAATGAGCTGGGCTTCCAGCAGGACCCTAGTGTACTGTGGGATGGTTTTACTGCACACCCAAGAGCACAGCAAGGCAGGATGCTGGCAGGGCTGCTGGGCAATGCTGCCACATACGTGATGCAAAATAAACACCTTCTTCATCTGTGATGCCAGATACACACCTTCTTGTAGAAGGAGCAAAATGCAGCAAGGCTGGGGGACTCCCTGGGGCTGTAGGTCCAGGTGCCCACCCTGGGGCCCCACAGAGCTCAAGGAGTTGGTTGGTGGCAGGTTTTTGGTGCAATTTTCAACAGAAGTTGGCAAAAGCACCACGTTCCTCATTGCCCAAGCCCTAGACAGGAGTACAGCAGGGGTGCCACTGATACTACCGCAGTTTTTGAGCACAAGGGGTGCATGGAGGGGTGCTGGCCCTGTGCTGAAGGGAGCAGCAGGATGGGCAAAGCTAGAAACCTGAGTCTCTGTCTTACCTGCCTGGACTTTGCTGAGCTGTGCTGGAGCAGTCATGTGAGCAAACCCTGGCAGTTCCTGCTTCCAGGAAGATGATGTATTTTTTTTAACATGCCTGCAAACCCTTATTATCTTGGCGACAGCACGAACATAATGCTTTGCTGAAAGCAGCTTGCAAGAGGAGGGCCTGCTCTGCCAGAGGTTTCTCAGGGCTGCCTGCTTCCTGAAGCCTGTCTGAGTTGGGTTTTAAGATGCTGTAGAAGTAGCAGGAGACTAAAGTCTCTGATAAATGCAAAAATAGCAAGATCAGAGAAAAATGAGATTGGATTCAGAGCAGCTGCTGAGAAACAGATTCTTTGCAATAAACTGAAATGCTCTTAGCACTTGATGCTTGTGCACTACAATGAAAACATCTCTGATACAGTAGGTTTATTTTAACTACAGAGGACAGAACCTGTCAAATGAATGCACAGCCGCTGATCTGATCTAGTTCATTTTCATGTGTGTGGGGTTTTTTTTCTGCTCCTTGGCAGCTCTTGTAGGGCTTGTTGAGGCTGATTTACTTGTGATGTTTGGAATGTGGGCTTTATGGGAAGACACCGCCTCTGATCCCTGTGCGAAGATATGCTATCTGGGAGCTCAGAGAGGACCAAAGAATAAGCAGGCAGATGATGGATGTTTAGATTTGCCATCTGAGCTAAAATACTGAAGGGGAAAAAAAACATCCAGTAGTTCTAAACATTTTGCTTGATCTAAATCCAGATATCTTATTTCACTTCAAGTAGACTGTGTATTTTGTAGTATTTATTCCCCACACACATAAATGTAAGTTACGTTTAACATAGACTTGCTCGAAAATTTATAGTAAGGAGCTGTACGTAAACTTTTGAAATGCTGCTTCAAAAAGAAAAGTTTATTAAAAAAAAAAAAAGTATTGTAATCAAACAGTCCTTCAGGCTCCCTTTTTGCTTTAACCAGTCTGATAGGGATCTGTGAACTCCTTGGGTCCATCTGAATCTGCATTTTCAATTGCTTAACCTCTGAACAAAGAGGTTTCCTCTCTGCATTAGAGAAAGCTGCTCTGCTTCCTCTGCCCCCAACATAATCACCTGCCCCTGCTCCTCTCCCGCCTTTTGTTCTCAGCTGGGAAATGTTTACATCACTTCTGCAGTCCAACGGCAATTTCAGAGCATAAAATAAGAAAAAAACTGTTCTGTATTGATGCACTTGGTGTTTTCAGGGGTGCAGCCAGGGCCTTATGGTGCTCCCTGCTCCTGGTTGTGCTCTCGGCTCTAGGGGGATAGTTTCTGCCTGTTCTCCTGCTGATTTCTGAAGGAGAAAATTAATAGGCATGAAGCCAACAGCTTTGTAGAGGTGGGACTCTGTGACAGAAAGGAACTTTGGCAGTGCTGTGAAAGGAAAATTATTTCTATACAATTTAACATGAATGAATGTCTTTTGAAGATTTCAAAAAAAAAAAAGCAAAAACCACCACAACAAAACACCCCACCACCTGAGGAACAAAAAAGAAAATGTGTTTGTTTTTAGTACTGTCATGGTTGTGCTGCTTGGTAGTGGATGTTGAAGACTGATGTCTTCTTTGCCCAGGCAGCAAGGACAGCAGGGCGGGAAGCAACTCAAATCTTCATTGGTGGAGGGATCTCTGCAGGAACAAAGCTATGAGGGCTTCTGTAGACACGGCCAAGGTAGGTGTAAAGCCCACTTGTACCCTGTACTTGTACTGTTTGGTTTTAGATGATTTCTAGAACACTAACTGCCACTGAGGTGTGGAAAAGGGAGGCAGGCGATCATCTGTTTCCTCTTTGAATGCAGCACTAGCTTTTCTTCACACGCTTCAAGAAACCTTGTCCCATGTGTACTCGTCCCTCTTTGGCACCTCAGAAAAATATACAGAGACGTGCATCTGCCCAGCTCACCACTAGGCATGGATTTGGGAGGGAACTTCAGAAGCTTGTTCACAGGGACGATGTTTTGCAACACTATGGACTCAACTCCATAATGTGCAGATGGAAAATCTGCCAGGTGTCATCTTGCTCAGCCCTTCTGACATTACCTTCAGATTCCTGTAATTAATCAACTTTTCCTATGGAAAACGTATCCAGAACATTGCAAGCCAGGAACAAGAAAGTGATAGCTCATAGATATGTATCTAAATTGCTGAACTGGTAGCAACCAAATAACAAATGTGATTTTGACAAATGTTCCTCCTGCAGGCAGAAGCTGCAGTACCTTGAGGAGCAGAATAACTCAGCCAGCAGGTACCTAGCTGCAAAATTAATGCTTGATTCTCAATTCCATGTTTATTTTGAGGCATCACCTTCATTTTACTTTCCCCTGTACCTGCCTGCTCAGGGATGACTGGGTACGGAGGAGTTGACTCTCAGTGCACAAAACTGTAACAGCCTCTTGCAGCATTGTCCATGGACCTCGGGAAACAACAAGGTGACATATGGTCCGTGGACCCCAGGACCAGCTGCTGAGGGACGAATTTTAGAGGGAAGCGATCACGGCTGGGCAGATATAGTATGTTCACAGACAGAGAAAGATTTTCTTTTAAATTTGATTTATGGTAAATGGAGAAAGGGCGGGACTTCCCAAAGCAGCTAAGGGAATTAGGTGCCTGATTCCCATTGATTTCCCTCTGACAAAGATTAATGTACTGTTTTCCACTTTGCGATGTGCCCAGATGCATTGGCAGGGAGGATAATATATCAATCAGTGAGTAATACGTCTGCTTGCTAACTTCACGGAATGGTAGAAGGATATTTTACATTAGGCTCGGAATCAGACTTTTGGCTGCTTATCGTATGTTGGGTTGTGTTGTGTTGGTTGTTTTTCTTTTTGGCGATTGCAAGATGTGTTTGCAGGGGTTTATGGGATACTGCACCAACAGTGGGTAGGACTGAACTGTGGAGTGTTCTTTTTGATGTGGTGAGGCAGCAGCAGGTTTTAGAGAGGGGAAAAACTCTGGTTCGCTTTCATTTCCCCAAATTCACGAGTAAATGCAGGAAGAATAATTCGACTAAATGGTATTTTCCAAGCACCTTAGGCGTTTTGCTGAGGCTGCATTTGCATGACAGAGCTTTTTATTTTCCACCTTCTGATACTCAGCAGGAGAGGGACATTATTGTCACTAGAATATTCCCGATTCAGTGAAATTTGAGTGGGCTAATTAAATAATGTAAAAACCTTGCCAAAGCCCAGCAGTTTTGTGTGAAAGGAAACGGCACGGCGTCCCCTCTCTTTATTTAAATGGGAGGAGAGGAAATATGTGAGTCTAATGAACTCTATAAGTTCCTGTGGCTTATTCTGAGCAAAGCAACCTTTAGCACTATTTGCATTATTAATATCCCAGATGGGCAAACTGGCTGACACTTGACACCAGATAAAAATCACATGGAAAAACTTTACTAACTTCTTCCTGCTGTCTTCTTGTGATTCTTCCTCAATCTTGATGAGCGAACACCACTCCTTGGAAATGGGCTGGAAATAGTGAACGCTTTCTGTCTGTATGAATTTCATATTCTGTTTTTTTAAGGACTGGAAGTTTTGGCCTTGGAAGTCAATACGAGACTCCCATTCACAACAGTTGACTTTGGATGAGGCATGCGTTACTCCAGGTCTTTTTAAAGAGGGATGGGAACTTCTATCTTGGCAGAAGGAAGCAGCCTAAGGCCTCTGTTCCCACCAGAGAGCCACTCTTTTATTTTTGTTTTGGTTTTAGGGCAATTCAAAGTGATTGCACAGTTCTCAGTGTCCCTCAGTGCAAACCCTTCCTACTTACCTAGTGCCGCTATGGGACCAATGGTCTAATGAGGGTCCCTGGGAGCTTGGTGGTACTGCTAGGTCACATCTAGATGTGACAGAAAAAAAGAGTATGTCCGGGACAGATTGCCATGCCCTTCTCTGTCCTGGCAATGGCCGAAGGTTTTTTTGAGTCCAGGTTAAGAATACCCTTCTTTGATACTTGTGCCTTTAACTACAGGATAAAACCAAACTGAACCTGGGACGAATTCAGTGGTCCTGTTTGCAACCGGGGCTGTGGGGTCAGCTGGGAAGAAGGAACTTTGGAAATTGGATTTGCCACCAAAACTGGAGGCTCCTGACTCTCCACCCCCTCAGCTGTAGCAGAGCTGCCTCCTTGGCACAGGAGGCCCAAAACACACCTTGTCTGGGGGCTACACTTTGTCCTGCAACCTAAGCATACTGTTGTTCTCACCTATCCTTCATCTGCCCGTGCAACCCAGACAGAAAACCCAGGTGATTAGGCAGCATTTCTGGTGTGTGGTGTCACAGGAGGTGCCTATGGACTTGTGTGGAGCATCTAGGAACAGTGTGTTATATCTAGACATGAACTATGAGAGAAACCTCAAATGCAAACTTACAAATAGCTAACAGGGATCCCAGGCTTTCTAGGAGGGTAGCTGTGGGTGGATCCCACCTCCTGGTGTGTCAGGTAACTCTAGGGAGAAATGAGGTCTTTTGCTCTCCACAGCTTTGGATTGGGAGCTTGACAGGCTAGATTTGCAGTAGGAAGATGTCTCATGGTTTGGCGGTTTGTTTTTTCCCCCATATAACATCTGAGATGTGGTGAGAAGAAATGCTCAAATTGTTTTGTGCGCAGACTGCTGTTACAAGTGAGTGCCTAAGGCTAAATTTTTCTGAGTGATTTCACTGTCCGGTCAGGACTGTTGGTTCTGCTCTGTCAGGTGCTGGCAGCTTCCTGGATGTGTTGAGAACTACTGGGCTTTTAAAAGGCCTTTTATATATAGTCTGCCCTTGCCAGTGCTCTGAGAAACTTTGTAAAGTCCCCAAAAGGTCAGACAGACCTTGGATATGTCCCAAAATATTTGTCCAAAAATGTTTGCTGGAGTAAGATCTGCTCTCCTGGTTTCACTGGCCTGTGCAAGAAGGCACTGCGCCCGCCTGCCAGCCCCTTCGAGGTCCTCAGCTGCAAAGTGCATAAGCGTGTGCTTGTTCCTAAATGAGTGAATAATACTGTTAAAACCAATAAGGACATTATTATTTGGTTTGTTTTATGCTCTGCTTTCAGTTAGAGTTTGATGTTTTATCAGCCTCCCTTTGTGCTTCTGCAAACTCATCCCCGCTCCTGTGTCTGCTCCAAGCCCCCGTCCTCCGCATGGCAGTCCCCCAGCCAGCTGTACATCCCTCACTGCATCACTCCCTCGCTCTGACATTGGCCTGGTCCCCTCTCCACCTGCCTTGCTGCAGGAGTGGTCTATGTGGCACGCAAGAAGAGCGAGCATTACCCCTGTTGTTCCCCAGCTCCAGGCAGTGGCCACACAATTTAGAGGCCAGAGAATGGATGATACTGCAAACACAGCCAGGCACGAGGCGATGCACTGGAGAGAAGCAGTATTAGAACTGCAGCAGCTGCAAGTTGAGCTATGCACAGAAGTTTGCTGCAGTCATGCTTCTGACTTCCTCCTGAAATGGGCAACAGCTCTGTGGTTTGTGTGCAAACACGAAGCACATGATAAGTGGTCCTTGCCATCTCCACTGTCCTTTCCTTGGTGTGCCCAGCAGGGAATTCGGAAGGACCCTTTCTGCTCTGTGGCTGTGCTGGGGGTGATGTGACACCACGCTGGGATTTCTTCCCCCTGAAAGACTGGTCTGCTTGTGTGGTGGTTCAAAGACCTGCTGAGATGCAGCTCCACTGTGCCTCTTCCTTTCTTCTGGGGAGGAAGGGCAGCAGGGCTCCTATGCTGTGTCTGCCTGGGATTGTGCTCATCATGCTTGTGCATCGCCGTCTCTCTACAGGCTCTCTGCCTGAGAGGAAATCTGTAGACCTCAAGAGGCTTTGGTTCTTCTGTAGGACATGAGCCAGTGCTGTGCAGTGGAGGATAGGCTGCCATGCTGGGCTGCTTGGGGATGCATGAGCAGCAGCCACTTGTGCGCCGAGGATTGCTGCCAGCCTCGGAGCAGGACACATGAGCCAGCTGTGTGTACATCATGCTTGAAGGATGAGACTTTATAGGGCTGAGTCTGGCTCTTGAGAACCACCAAATCATGCCAAGGCATGTGGGATGCAGGAGACCACTATGGTTCTGGAGGTGAGCTCCTGTGGTCATGATTGAGCGGTATCATGTTAAGAAGTCACAAAATTTCCTTCCACGGCTTACAGGTGCTTCTTGGCATCCTATAGAAGCCAAGACTTTTTGGTTTATTATTTCTTTTTTGTTTGTTTGTAGGTTTAGTTTTTTTAAAGAATTCATGCAGCAGGAATGGTGCGCAGGAGGCTGAGAAGAGCAGCGGTGCCCGTGTCCCTGCAATAACGATTTCTTGCATAAGCCCCCTGGGAAGCTGCCTGTTCTCCCATGCTACAGAAGGGGCAAGAAAGTCCTTGCAGTCCTTGCCAGTCTGATCACTTGACTCTAGCGACAGGTTTAACTCCGACATACTTGGAGGCTGAAGAAAAACTTTGTGTCCTGAAGCTGCCTTCCCTGTTGGGACAGTTCTCATCCGCACATTTTATGTGCTTTCTGCCTTCTATTTTTATCTGGTTTGCTGGGCAAGAGTGTCCTCAGTCATTCCTAATCAGCTACCTCCCCAGTCATGTCTGGATAAATAGAAGTGTAACATATGCCCCAAATGGCAGAAGAACTGAAAAACTTCAGTGACTAATCACTATGAAAGGGTGCATCACAGCCACAAAAGCCATTTCTGCTAAGCTCAGGCTAAAAATCCCAGAGCGGATGCTATTTATGTTGTACAGCACTTCAGAGACAGCACTGCAAGAGAGCAGATAGGCAGAAATGAAGGTCAATCCAGGCCTTTTAAACACTACATTACTTAAATGGCTTTTCCTGCCTCAGATGTCTTGCTCTGAGATTAGGCCAACTTCAAATGAGGAGGGGATTTTCCCCCTGCTGCAGTAAATCACATACATATTTCTATGTTAGTTCTGAGACTGGAAGATCCAGCGCGATCTGACACATTTGCAAACAATTGCTCAAACTGAGTTGCCTGACTGGGAGATCCCTGCCAAAATAGTTAACTAACTGCAACGTATCCCCAAATTGCATCAAACCTTTGATCTGCTTGGTGTTTAAAAAACCTCAGCAGCTCATTTTCTAAATTGCTGTCAAGTCTGTAATTTTTTAGATACATGAAGCTGACGTATGAACACACCCAAGTCCATAGCATCACGTTGGCTTCTCTGAATTTATGAGAAGCTTGGCAAAATTTGAATGACCGAGTTACTGAAATAATTTTCAATGTAATTAACATGCACTGCTTTTCCAGGTACTGGGGAAATTGGATAATTGAAGTTCAGGTGATGGAGGTTGCAGGGCTCTTTGTAAAAGCGCAGGGTCCTCTGTACCTCTTCGAAGCGACCTCATTAAAATCAATAGAGCAGCGTACTAAAACACTGCCTAGTTTATGCTTTGGGAATACTTCTGCTCTTTAGTCATCCTGTTTTTCTGATAGACTGTCTGGAAAAGTGGTAGGGTGCTCATCAGTGAGGGTTGGGTCATGGAGGATGCTGAAATCCGTGGGGGCCAGAGATGTTGCCATGACTGCCTTGAGACTTTGTGCCTTCTGACACGTTGCAGAAGCAAAGGCCAGACTCTGCATTTTCAAAGCAAATGTAAATCCAGATTTAGCACCCTATGGGCTACAGATTTAATCCAGTATAATGGAGAGCAGCATGTGGCCCATACTTCAGAGCTATCAGTGGTTCTCTTGTAATAAAGCAGTGGTGCAGATCTGAATGCCTCAGAAACCATCTTTTCCCGACTATGACCCCACCCTGACAACTGCGTGCTACAAGAATGCCTGTGCTGTGGATTAAAATTGCGTGTACCAACGTAGAAGTTAACTCAGCACTTTTGTAGCATTTGTAATTTGAGTGGCTTGTAAAGGCCTCTGTATACTAAAATGAGTATGTCCTTGACCTATTGCTGTTCAGGTAGATTGCCAGATTATAAACCTAGTTATTTTTTCCTATGTTGCCTTGATGATCTGTACAACAGCATGGCCACCCTGCGAGCCGTCACTCAGTCAGCTGAGCGAGGCACCCTGGAGACTGTTGCTCCAGGCTCTTAGCAAACTCAAGAAAATATTTCTGCATCAGCTGCATTTGTTCCACACTTTGTAGCTTTTCTTTGGAATCAGAATTTCTAAGGCTTCTTAAAACATTTGAGACACTTGTCTGTGCCCAGCTTCCATATCCTGAGAGGAGCTAGGCAAGGTGGGACGTACTGGTGCTCCCTTTCACCAGGTATCAGAGGAGTGAAAGATCTCTTGCATCATAACAAAACAAAACCTCAATTTGAACACAAGGAAGCGGTGCAAATGCTGGATTTCTTTTTTGTTCTTTGAACAAAGCTCAGATTAAATCAATTTGAACTAGATTTTCTACAAGTATTTTTGCAAGGTGAAATACTAAGCAAAATGTTTTGTTTTACTCAGAACATGAAGTCTAACTGATCAGATACTTAACTTTGTTATTTTTTCATTATGAAGTTTGAAACAAAGCCATGTAGTTCATGTCTGAATTTCCAAGAATTCCACTTCCCTATTTTTTGTTTTGTTTTGTTTGGAAAATACCCAAATAGTTCAATATAATTTTATAAAATCTGATCATCTAAAAAACTTCACTTTTTACTAAATACCTCTTTCACCTGAATATTTCTGGCTGGTTTTCCTACATGGAGTACCCAGTCTGATGCCCCCAAGTTCTGCCTCTGGCACTATGCCCCATGTGAAAACTCTGGGTGAACTGACATTTGTGCTGTCAAGTGTAACTTTGACTTGAAGTGCAGTGGGTCCTTCAAGATGGTCTCTGCTGACAATACAGGTCAGCTTCTCAGAGACCGGGGTATTTTTGAGCAACAGAAGGACTAAAAAATGTTGTGAGGGACAAATATTTAGGCTCTTATCTATGTAACCTTCATAGTGAAAGGTCTATATGTAGCATGGCATCCAAGCTATAGCAGGGCATCTTGTTTTGTTGTGGTATCAGAGCCAATTTTTAATAAAAAAAACCCAAACATCTTAAGCCCTAGCTCAGAAAACAGTTATGAAGTTGTTTAAACTCAGCCCTAGCTAGAACCACATTTAAACATGTTCTCAGCCTTAAGCGTGTACTTAAACTGGACTTAAGCAAGTCCTTGAAAATGCTTACATGCTTGCCAGAGCTCAGTTCATTGCCATCTAAATGGTCCCTATGGAAGCTGTTGCCTCCTTGGCTAAAGAGTATGAGCCTAGTGCACAGTTTCCAGAAGTGTAAAAACCATAATTAAATAAAATGGGAGTAATTGGATTTATCTTATCTAAATATTCTTTGGTGTGAAATCTCTGGCTGTATGCGGGTGAAAGGATTTCTTTCATCTTTGCATAAAAACCAAGAAGTTAAAAAAGCAAGAAAGTATAAACATACCCTTCAGCTGCAGTGCTGTACTGAATTGGAAATTGTTCTGCAGCTGAAGTGAAAAGATGTTGCATATTACTATATTGTAATATACAAATTAGTAGAATATTATACAAAAACAGTGTTCGCTATTCTCCATTAAATAGAAGTATATATGCATTTAAATAGGCACATCATGACTTGGGTTTATTGCACCAATATTTTATTTATTTATTGCAAGCTTATTTTTACTGCTGACAAATATTTTCTGTGTAGTTTGAAATTCAAAAGAAATAGTCACAAACAGTCATTAATGTTTAAAGTCACAGGTTATTATTTAGTGTAGTGCTAGTTATATTATACATTATGCATTAAATACTTTTTGGTGGTACACTTATTAAATACAAATTGAGGCAAACCAATCCCTCAGTGGGAACAGACCTGCCAAATGACTATTTTCTTTTTACTTTCAATCCGACATACGAATGAAGATCTTTTGGATTTCAAAGCTGATGCTGTTCCCCCCGCCTCTGCCTCTGTTTTCAGTGTGGATTTCCAGGGCTATGGGGACTTGTTAAGGAAAGATCAAACATAATATATATATGTATTAATGCATGAAACGGATATATTTACCTCACAGGGGCACTGAGAATTAATTAGTTGCTGATTAGAAAGTGGTGGAAAATGAAAATCACTATCTAAGCACTTGATACTATTTTTGCTTTGAATCCACAGCTGAAAATGAAGGCAGCCTCAGACGGTGTCATGGGACGTGTCTGCACCGCTCTCGGTCTGGGCTAAGCGAGGCTGAGATAATGGTTCACCTCAACAACACCCAGCCCATACCAGTGTTCAGCTCAGGGACCTCCTAAGCCTGATGCGGTGTCTGTATGCTTAACCATCCCCAGAAGATTTCTTTTCTGTGGACATGTTCATCCTTCTCTAGAAGCTGGGGAAACCCTCGGCATCCCTGGAGCAATGATGCAAGGAGCTTCCAGAGGGGTTTTTTTTGAGAAAGCCCTCTTTTTAGTTTGTTTTTAACCTGCCATCCACTAGTTTGATGCCACCTCGTTCTTGTGCTGTGGAAGGCAATGAGATGACATTACCTGCTCACCCTCTCCATATTACTACTGAGCTTATAAACCCTTATCACATCTTCCTTGTCATTTCTCTTCCAACGTGAGAAGCAAGTCAATGCCTGTTTAGATGTTTGTGTGGGTTAATTTTCCTGAACTCCTCTCTAAGGACAAGGCCCATTAAGCCAGTGCAGAGGGATGGAGATCTTGGTAAAAATGAAGTTACAAAGCGTGAGTTTTCTGCACTGCCTCTGGGAAAGGGAGAGCTCACATCACGCTGGGAGGGGAAGGGGAGGAACCAGGAGATGGGCTTAGAAAGGAGGCTTTCATAGCTAGCTGAGTGTGTGAATTACTGTTCCTGTGTGAAGTTTTGTTTCTGAATGCTGTGGCAGGTATTAGTATATTGGGATTGTAATTAGGAGGCAGGACAACCAGGGGCTTTATGCAAGTACCTTTTGTTATTTAAGCCTTCCACATACAGTCAAAGCAAGCTCCTGAGCTGCCTGCGCTGGCTGTCCAGCTCGTGGCTAACCCCAGTGAAGCCCATTTAAATCATGAAGACTGAGTCGGATCTCTCAGCTGTCACAGCCTCCTGCTGCAACAAGGGAAGCAAAAAAAGCCTCTCTGACATCTCTAGGACCAAGTTCAGTGAACATAATTTGCATTTTTGTGTAGGTCAGAGGATGATGATTGAGGGGTTGTGTGTCTCCAGTGAGGCCCTCGTGTGCACTGGCAGCACATCTCAGACCATCTCTGCAGAGCACAGAATGCTGCAAAAACTGAAAAAAAATCAAAGCAATGAAGCAAAACACTGAAAGAAAGAAAAAAGGGTAGATTGTGGTGGCTTTTGGGGATTAGATGAACAGTTTATAGGCAGCGTTTAACCCTTTAGTTCACTGCCAGTGCTCTCAGACATCATACTTAGATGCAAACTACAAGTAGGGTTTTGAGAAATGCAGCACGAGGGGGTGCCTTGAGGTCCCTTCCTGCTCATAAGACTTCCACTGAAATGCGGGGATCAGCCCCTCAGAGCAACTGTAGCTGAGCACAACTTTCAGCCCTTGCAGAAGCAGCCATGCAATGCGGCGATGGCCAGCCCGACCACAGCTTCGTTTCTTCTTGCCCATGTGCTGGAGACAAAACACACTAAAAAGAAATATTATAGAGCCATGTCGAGGCACGCCCTGAGCTCCATTGGAGGACCTTGACACAACATTTTCCCTTCCCTTGGGGACATATAAAAGCATCCATCCGCTCCTGCCATGTGGACTGAGGATCGCCATGGGAGAGCGTGTCCATGTGTGCAGCTCCAGGCGTGGGCTGTCAGGGTACTCACATGCTCTCGTTAGCATGAGGCTCCACATATATTAGTTAGGACCCTTTGGATACACGTCTTGCAACACACAAGCAAGATCTCCCAATAATTGCCTTTTTGCTTTGGCAGTAAATGGATTGAGCAGCGACTAATTCCTTTTTTTCTTGAAAGCAGACTGAGTCGCAGTGCCTGAATCTTACATTAAACAAGCAGAATTACTGCCTTCTACTTCCCTATAGATTTTGCCTTAGCCTCTTATCTGCTGCACATCCCACCCTGTCTGCTCCCCATCTGAGTGGCAAATAACAGCAGATTTAAAGCAGATTTACTGGGTGTGATGCCTGCTGCTTGGTGGGCTGGTGCACACATACTGTGTGCCACCGACTGCTGCTTTTATCAGTAAGTGAGGCTCCAATTTGTGGCAACCATTTTCTCACTGTAAAGGCATACCTTCAGGTCTTAGGCTCATTTTATCCAGATCTTTTAGGGACTGAACATCTCTGGCTGCATGTAATTAAAAAACCACAAGACAGGCAAGCGGATAGACAGCAGCAGAGACCAACTGATGGGTGACTGCTGAGACAACCAAGATGAAAACAGGAAAAGTAGGAAATAATACTAAAAATAGCTCAAATTTTTGGAGCCACGGATTCCTCCACAAGCTCTGTAGAAATTGAAGAACATTATACCCCTGCAGGGAGGGTCGTAAATCCATTAAAACTACTTCCAACTGTATGAAAACAGGGGCAACAAGGCCCTATAATGTTTTTACCTGTCACCCCAGCTCCTCTTTTATAGAGGAAAGGGGCCGGACTGTGAACGGCTTCTGCCAAACAACGAGATGAGGTGCTGAGAGGGAGCCCAGGAGAGGTGGGTTTGCTGGGCTGGCTGCCACTTAACACATTGCTGCTGATCACTCCAGTGCTGGTGGGAGCAGCAGCACACTCAACTGCCCATGATGGGTTGGGTGATGGGGCAGCCAAGTCAGCACAGGCTGGCGCTGGCTTCTCTCCCAGAAGAGGTCTTGGCAGGGCATGGATGGGGTGGTGGCTCCTCCCAGCTGGCCTGGCAGCTGCCTGTTGTGCCCATAGTCCCATCTGACCCAGCCAGAGAGAGCCAAAATCCAGTCTCTGGCTGTCTGTTGGGAAGAAAACATGAGAAAACAGCAACGTCACATGTCAGAAATGAGCCTGTTTACATTTTTGGTAGAGTGGTTGAACACATCCAACTGGCCCTGTTTGTTTTAGCAAACATTTTATGGATTGTCAGGAATTTTCTTTAAAGGTTTATTTTTAATTTTTCTTCTCATCCTTCTGAATCAAGGGAGGGTGCAAAGCCAAGGAGACCCTCCTGAGACCTGGTAGAGTGCCTGACAGGGTAATTAATCTACGTTCTCTCAGAAACTCTTCTTCAAGTCTCATAACTTCAAAGAAAAAAAAAACCTGCAGTACCTCTGGCTGCAGGCTGTCCATGTCTTGCTGTCTGACATTTGATGCAAAGGGGATTCATTCTCCCACATCCAAGCTGAAATTCCCCAGGCACTAATCAGCAATTTCACATTTTCAGCTTGAAACGATTTGTGTTGAAAGCCATTAGATGCTAGGAAGTTTGGTGTATGAGAGATGCTCTCATTCGGTCTTTCCAAAGAGGAAGTAATTTTTTATTCCCATTCCTCGACTGGTGACATTTAAGACGTTTGCCCCAAAATTTTAAGTTGTAGAAGGAACTGGACCACCCCATGCCTCAGCATTGATGAAAACAAAATCTGGCTATTGAGGATTTGTGTGTTGTCTTATACTTGAGCTTCCTTGCTGAGATATCTTCTTTAGTGGAAATTAAATAACATACAGTTGCCCCTGTCTACAAGGCTCATTACTGTCTGTCAGTTCTGACCATTATATCCACTTAAAATACCATAGGGAGAGCTTATTGGGATTCTTCTGATATACTATTCCTCCAAAAGTCAATCAAAAACCAATCTAGTGCACTTAAGGCTTTTACTGCTTTACTGAAGACAATCTCCCAGTATTGGCTAATCTGCACAGTCTGCTCCTATAGCACAATGATTTTTAAGGGCATGTGAGAAGAGATTACCTACTTGTTTGTAAATGAGAATAATGGTTCACTTTCTGTGGGTTGTGGGTGTACGATCAGAGGTGACAAATGCAATTACTTCTTCTCCAACCTGGGTGGCAGGCGGAGGGGGGGAACCCAAGCGCAACGTGCTTGTTTGGACTGTGTCATAAAATCAGCAGAGAATTGCTTGGTGGGAGGAAATCATCAGTGGGATCATTGGTCAGGGAGGTGAATGGCAGGCAATGGAGCTGAGCTATTTCCCTGTGGTGCTGGTATGTGAAGCAGACTCTTGCCGTGGGAGGGGAAAGGTTTGTTTTCAGAGCAGCTAATAGCTCCGTGGGTGCTGAGGCCCCATGCATCACTTTGTTCTGTAGTACAGGTAGGGTGATGGGGAAACTGAGTCACAACTGTACCACAGGGTTTGTCGAGAGGCATAGCCTGCAAGAGCAGGGAGGCAGGGACAAGCTCCCTGAGCATACTGTGTGCAATACTTCTTGCAGATAGAGGGATGGATGGAGGGATGGATGGATGGACGGACAGGCACAGCATTGTCCAGCTAGAATGCCAGATGTGTTAAGAAAATATTATGTCCCTAAAGAGGGCCTGCATATACCTAGAACACTTCTTAGGGGTGGAGCAGCATCATCTCTATCACAAAGATGGGTAAACTGAGGCACAAAACACTTCAGCAATTAGCACAGATGGTTTACAGCAAACCAAAGAATAGAGCAGAGGTATCCTTGCTCCCTGTCCTGCTTTAATGAAAAAGGTGTCTCTTTGCTCCCTCAATTTAAAAGTAAGTTTCATTTCCACGTTTTTCAAGAAATGCACTGTCTCTGAGGGTTGTTGTACTGAAAGTTAGAGTCAGTCTGGCTTCCAGATGACAAAGAGAGTCTCCATGTATCCTCCCATCCTATATAACCCATGTACTCACCACACTGCTGGAGCTCTCAACCACCCTGATGGTCTCACTGACTTAGAGGAGAGGCAGCCCATGCTCTGTGCGTTTTCTCTTCTTGCCCTCTTGTAAATCCAGGACCCTCCTGTGCCAATACTCCCAACTCAAGTGTCATTTTATGTGTATTTCATGCATAATTGAGGTATCCTCTGCACAGTTACACTGGGCATCTGAAAAGAAGGCAGATTTCCCTAAGTATTGCTCATATTGAGACAGAAGTGCAGTGGTGGGACACAATCCAGGCATTGGTCTTCTATAGGTATAGCAGTAGTGCACGCCAGACAGTTTTCCTGATCAGGCTGGACAATAAAAGTCACTTCTTCCTTTCCTGAACTCTGTTATGATAATTTTCATGCCACATTGTGTATTTGCTCTGTCAGCCCATTGAGTGCTCTTTGAACAGCCTAGCAGTTGTGTGCTAGGGAGCTGGACACATGCTGTGATGTTCCAGGACCCTGTTTTTGATATCCAGGGCTTAATCTCCCAGTTTGTGTTTCTCTTTCCTGTAGGTGAATCTGGAATCACCCTCTGCTAACTCAAGCTGGAGTTTGCTTGGCTTAGAGCTTTACCTATGGGAAGGGAAGGCACATAACAAATGCAATGCCATCTGAAGATAAAATATTCCAGACTTACCTGTGCTCTCTTTCTGAGTCCTTCCTTCAGTGCTTGCAGAGATGGGGTACATGAAACCAAGGAGGGATGGACTCATCCACTCCTTGTTTTCCCCAGAGGTTTGCTGAGTAATATTTCTTTTTTTTATGCTTTAATTATCAGTCTGAACATTAGGCTACTTATTTCTCTAATTCCATTCCAGACATACTCTTGTAAAACCTCATACATCATATTACTAAGATACAAAATGCACAGTCTTTTGTGATATTTACCTGTAATACTATTCTGAAAGCACAAGAAAGAGGTCATTGTACCACAGATGGCTAAATGAGAAATGTGATTCCTAATTTGAATAACATCTTTCAGCTCTTGCAGAGGTTTGCGCTCACAGACGCTTGCCGTGGGACGCCCCATCACAGCAGTCCTGATAGCGATTGCGGGAGAACAGATGCAGCCCAGTCTGCACTTGAAGTTCATCACTGGGGCTCTGTTGCCTTCAGTGGAGAAAAAAGAGCAATGTCGATTCCTCCCTTCCTCCCCAGCCTGGAGGAAAAAGCCCGTTTCTGAAGCTAGCAAAGAAGGAGAAGTAATCACTCCTGTCCTGCTGATTACTCAAAAGCAGAGGCTGACTTTCTAAGCTTAATATTTTGCATGTCCCTGCACAGACACGGCATCTGACAGCATGGCAGAGCTTGATGTGTTTATCCTCAGCTCCCTAGGATGCAGAGAAGTGTGTTCCCTTCTTCTCCCTCTGTTTTATGGATGAGGAATGGAGCAGAGATGCTAAAGCTCAGCTTGGTTGTCTTGCCCACAGCCATCAAAGAAATCCACAGTAGAGAAAGGAGCCTGTCGCCAAGTATTTTTCCTGCATACAAAGGAGCTCAGTGGCATTAGCCAACAGGGCTACTGCAAGCACTAGGGAGGGCCTGTCTGGGTCTGGGGGACCATCTCACTGTCTGGGCAGCCTCACGCTCCAGAGGCCGGGAGATCCCTTGACCTGAGCGGGCTCCATAGCCATGCTCACAGGTCATCTGCCTCGAGTTTATGTCCCTGTTGCTCCCATCCTGGTCCCTCTATCTGTGATAGATAATGACCTCAGTTACCTCCTTTCTATCATCTCAAGCACATGCTGCAGGGGAAAGTGATGCCACTGCTCAGTGCATGATGTTGCAAAGCCCAGATGCTGTAAATGCTTAACTAGGCTTAACTGGGTGGTTACATGTTGAAATCTCAAATAGTGTAAAAATTATAAAGTGACTCATAAAATGACTAACATGACATCTATATAGACTTCAGCAGACATTTTCTACCCTTTTCATACCCAATCATGGATTAATTCATCAGTTTGATAAAATAAAAAGCAATTAATATATTTCTGTCATGTATCTCCTTGCAGTCAGAATGATAAAATATTCACAAGAGAGGTGGCTTGGAAACATGAATTTGATGAAGATGATTTGAAAAGAAAGAAACTTTAATTAAAGTCTAGAAAGGTCATTGAGTCCTACCATCAGATAATGGTGAAATTATAAAATGGATGGCAAATGTCCCCAAGAAGAAGTGAAGCAGTGGTCTGGAAAACAGAAAGAGATACTGTTAACAAAGTAAAACTCCTCTTAGCAGAGGCATTGCTCTAACAGCCAGGAGGACAAGGAGAAGTGGTCAGGCAATTTGGATTTGCAGAACTTTTTGATTACTATTAAAAAATATTAACTTTTGGAGAAGAACATTGTATTTAGGTTTGTCTCAATCATTTCACTGGTTACTTTTTTTCAGGTGTTTGTGGCAAAGGAAGACCCTCTGGTGTCTCCAGGGGGAGTAAACCTGAGTTGATTTGAAACTCAGTTCCTGAGGCAAGCTGAAGGTGAGGACCAACTGACCCTGCTATTTCTGGATAAACATTCAGAGCTGAAACTCGGAGCCAAAAGGTCCTGTTGGCAACATGCATCTGCATGTCTTAATCCCACTGGCTGAATGAGCTGTGTGTGCTTGGGAAGGGTTATGGCCTGGATTGTGGTGTGATCATCCCAGGGTTAGACCTCTGTTGTATTAAAAGCTGTAAACACACAGAGCACATCTGCGCTTTTGCTGTGACCATTCAATCTAACTACAGCTGGAAATGCAAACAGTGAAGATGCTGTGGCAGATGTTTTAAATCAAGTTGGCAATCAGGCTGCATATTTTGGTGGACCTGTGCTGTTTCCTGGCCTAGCCTGACGTGTCATTGCTCATAGGGAAGAGACTAAAAACCATCAGCATCATTCTGCAATGGTATCAATGAATGCGGTATCACTGGATCCACCTCAAAAAAAGATACACAGATCTAGAAACACTAGAGATGAGGGACATGTGGGGCTTCTTTGTCCCTGGCTAGAGTGAGGCCTTCAGCTTGGCTGAGAGTCTGGAAGACAGAAACCATCAGCTGTCCTCCAAGGATGGGACAGAGTGCTTATAACATCAGGAGCAGATGAATAAGGAATAATTCATCATATAGCTACTTTTTTTTTCCTCTTTAATTCTGTAGAAAAAGCTATGTGACTTCACTAGTAGGTTCAAAGTAAACCATAGGAGGTTCGTCACATGACTCATAGTTTCACTGGAACTCATCGATAGGAGTTTCCAGAAGGGGTGGAGAAATCCTTGGAAGAGAGTCCACTGGAGTTTGTTAACATCAAAGACGCTGATTTTGGCTCAGGAAGTTTTCAAATTGCAAATTTTGGGAACCAGGAATGCTTTCTGAGGAGGTATTACTGCACACTTTTTCCATCATCCTATTCTTCCCTAGAAGTCTGCTGCTGACTTATTTTGGAGACAGGACATCAGGTGAGATAGACTGGTATTACAGCCCAATAAGTTTATTCTTTTAATCTTATTTTATGCTTTCAGCTAGGTTAAAGCTACCCATGCCCTCACTTCTGTGATTCCTCTCTGACCTCAAGGCCCTAATGATAGCCATGTATCACAGGAGCAAAGGCTGGAAAGGAGCTGCAGGAGCTTATCTGTCCACTCTCTTGGCTCTTGGCAGGGTCATCTCAGCCTGACTTGTTCCTGGGAGATGTGTCTGTTTAGCATGAGAAATCAGGACCATCTCTCCAAGGGCTGTCATTAGTGCTTTGCTGTCCTGAGCATCAGTAAGTGTTTCATACTGTTAGGCCTAAACCCATCATGCCATAGTCTTAATCTATTCTCTTTATTCTGTCCCCAGGAGACATGAAAACCAAGGTATGACAGTTCCTACTAACCTTTACCTATAACCAGAAACCTTTACTTTTGCGGAAGACCATGGTGAGAGACAAGAATAGGAAAATCAAGCAGATGAGGAACCCATGAGATCATTGGGAATGCATCATTTTTTGGTTCAAGAAGCAGCCGTGTCCATCTTACCTCATGGCTTAGCTCTTATCTTCCGTGTTGTAGGACTAGGTGACCTGTTGTAATGCAGTATTTGAGGGGAGGAATTGTGTAGTATCTGTGGGAACATGGTACCATGAAGGTCTTGCATTCTTTCTGTCTGTTTTTGAGGAAAATAAGGCGTTTTCAAAGAAACCTCTGAAAACCTGGAGCACTTTTTATTTGTCTTACTCACATCATAGTTATTACTGCCCTGTTCAGCATGGGCTGTTACACGCTGCTTCCCCAGAAATCCCACTATTGCTCACAGAGCACTGTTCAGGTCTCAGTGTCAGGGAAGGCCAGACTCGGGGTTACTCATGCAACCCTAATTCACTATGATCTCATCTTTACTTACCCTGTCGCAGTCTATTTTTTCCACTAAAGCCTGTCGAGGTTAATGCAGTGAAGGGATGGTGCTCACTTACTGAGCAGCTATTGGAGACACTTTGCTCCTTATTGTTCGATGCACAGCCCCAGGCATGAGCTATTGTGCTCAATTGAAGCTCTCTTGGGTTTTTCTTGTGCCCATTGCTGCCAGGGGAGTGAATGGAGGGCGGTAGAGATATTAAAAGCAAAGGTTTGCGAGGAGACCGAGTACCTGCCTGCAGTGTAACTGATTTGTACCTCACCTTTTATGGCACACACACATGTCCTGTGGCACCCAGAAGGGTTCGACCCTCATCACCAGCAGACGTCTGGGAACTGAGCCATGCTGAGCACATCGTAAGTGGTGGGAGAGGGAAGTAAAAGGGTGTTTCACATTGTAATTCCCAGCTAAATCAAATGGATTTCTCATCTCCAGATTTTATGCACCTTCCTAACCTTGCAGACAGAGAAGACAGTCTTTTGCTCCCTGGCATTGACTCACACCTCAAGCAGGTTCATTATGGCGAGGAGTGCTGTTGTGGAAGAAATGCCAAGTGGCTATGTAATGAAACATGCCAACAAAATAGATATACACCAAAGGACTTCCCAGGGTCTAATGCTTCACACACCAAACAGCAGGGCATTTTGCAAAGGAATCTCATCGGTTTCAGCAGGGGACAAGTTTCTCGTAATCTGAGTCAGCCTTGATGTTGTTGACTATCAAACAGCATCCTTGGCATCTCTTTGAGGCTCTCAGCAGGGATACGTGTGATTTGAAGTGATGGTCTCAGACATTTAAATCACAGACACTAGTCCCACATCGTAAATAAAAGCAGGTGAAGACAGGCAAAACTAAGCTGTGACACATGCAACTTGGCAGGGTGGGCTGAGGGAGACAAAGTAGGTTCTGCCCACAGTTATCCACATCACCCTATGTGACCTCTCCTGGAGCAGGGGTGACTGAACAAAGTGTTAGTCCCTGAGCAGCCATATCTCTCAGCAATTTATTTAGTACTTAAAAGCATTAACAAAGATAGTCAGCAATTTTAGGGGATATCATTGTTTATAAACTGGCAGAGAAGCCCTACACCCCATGCAGGAGTCCTGCTAACTGTGGCTGGGTGCACACCATGAGTGGGTACGTGTACCTCCACCTCTGCAGTTGAATTGGTCTGTGAACCTCAGCTGAGGTCTTGTTCATAAAAGGGTCTTCAAATGTCACCAGTCGAGCTCTGCATCCTCTGACCCAGCACCCATTCTCCTCTTCAGTCATCTCTGTGCTTCAGCATTGCCTCTTTATCATAGTAAACTCAAAGATTAAGGCAATTTTAATGTGCAGTGTTTTATTTGTATAGCTAGCGTGTCAAAGATCAAAGGCAGGCTAACAAGGCTGCTCTTTTCCCTAACATCTTCAGCATCCCTTTGGTTAGTTGAGACGTAAAAGATGGATGACAGCACAGACCAAACTCTCTTGGTTATCTTTTGAGCACACATTGGATGAACTGGGGCAGATAGAAACCAGATCTACATGCCTCTTTTCTCTATTTGAAGGAAAATTCTATGCCCAGGGAACAAGGATCTAACATACCAAAATTTGAATATCTATATATTTTTTTTTTGTTTTCTCTAGAAAACAATTAGTTGAGTTTCTTCTGGTTTGTCTTTTATCTGTTATTACATGTCTACTATATTTTCAAGAAAGTATCTTTGATTTAAAATACATTATAGATTCTAAAGCAAATAACTTCTCTTCCTTTTGCCTATTTAAATTGGCTAATGTGTTTAAACATTTCCTCCTTCTGCCAAAGGCAGTATAAAATACAGGCTTTTGCAGTGGTTTCCTTGGGGTAACTCACTGCTTTCATGTACATACTCAAGTTTACTGTTTCCTTCCACACTTAGAACATTCCATCATCAGAAATGGGCTGATTTAGGTATACTTCTTTGCAAAAAAAAATTTGAAGCTGTGGCTTAAGGGATCTTTTTTCATTTTAACCCATGGCTAATGCTCATTAAACAAAACTTACTGTTACATTTTTGAAATCTGAAACAAAGCTTTTATTTCAGAATTAGATCTAAGGAGGGTGTGCCAGAAGTTTTGAGATTTCAAGGGAGTTAAGTTGAAAACTAGCATGTTTTTGCAAATTAGCTCCCTTCATTCAATGGGACAAATGGAAACATTATAATTGGCATATTTGAGAATGCTGTGAGTGGACTTCAGCTTTTAAAAAGTTTAAAACGAGTGTTTCACTGTAAATGAACGACATATGCTATTTATGATAGATACCCAAAGAAAATATAGGGGGACACACCTGCAGGTGTTCACACCTTTCTCAGTGGTGTTAAGTGATCTATCTCCAGCAGAGCGGTAGAACTCACAGTATTTCTCCCACGTAGGAGTAGGGGTCAATTCCTCCCAAAGGCCATTTGCATCCTAAAGTGGTTGATTTGAATTGGACCCGGCCTTAATCAAAAGCCCTTTGTGAGCACCCTGAATTAACATATGTGCAAGTCCGGAGACAGAATCGAGCTGGTAATTTGCATGTCCATGTGGCAAAGTATGCAGGAAGACCTCAAGCTGAGGGCTACATAGCACCTGCTCAGGTAGAGAAGATTTGAATGATTTGCTAATTGCCTTCAAGCACAGGAGATGACTGCACCTGGCCACCCAACTGCGTATTTGCATTTCCAAAGAGAGGAGAGTTCTCCCTACCCCAGAGAGAAAATTGGTGAAATTGCCTCCTGTTGGAAGGGGGTCAATGCATTCTTGAGCATTAAACTCAAAGGGAGATTTGAATTTAAGTAAGAGAAGCAACAGGTTGTACCAACCCTGGTAGTTTTTTGTAGGTTTTTTTTTCTTGTGAATGCAACTGAGAATGGAGAAAGGCCATCTGAGCAAGTCCCTAGTGAGGTAAGTGTCTCCAGACTGCTGACTCACCACAGTGGGGGAAATTTCCCGTTGTTTTTGACCTCACAGCAACCATGCAAAATGCTTTTTATTTTTTTTCCTGCGATGGATATCTTTGAAAAGTTATGGTCCACTTTGGATTTCTTTTTTCTTTTTGTTCTTATTACATTTTAACTTAATGTGGATTGTATTAAGTGTGATTTCAAACTGATGGCCTAAAGTCAGGGTATTTGTTTGTATGGTGTGGTGTTCCCTCATGTTGTGCTCTGGTCACCCAGTCTGGCAGTGCTCTGAACCCATCATATATAGAAAAATATACAGGTGACCTTGTCGGCAGCAGGAGCTGGGCATGTTTGAATGCAAGTCTCTAACAGGGGTACAAACAAATGCATATAAACACAGGTGTTCAAGAGAGAAGTGGATGAAATGTAATCATTCTCACACACACCAGTGTGTGCCAAATAAACACTGAGTAAATGTGCTTACGTCCAGAAACAGTATTGTGTATTGCCAAAAGAAGCAACACATTTATATCTGGATATATGGGATGTATAGCTATGTCATTACCATGTATTTATTGCCAGCTGGATGTGATAGATAGCCATATAAGTACATCTTGTTTATTAACTCATACTTATGGTATAAGGCCATATAAACACAATGTATTCATAGACACATAAAATCTCTCCTCCTTATCGGCTCATCATCTCACTTCCTATCTCAGCAGAAAATGTCTTCTCTCTTACTGAATCTTCTTGGCTCATGCTTCTTATTTAGATGAATGATTCTGCCCTTTAGCTTCCCAGATGCAATGTGGGGATAGAGCTTGTAGGAAAATGCTTGGCATAAAACAGATCACAGAAAGCAAAGCTGGGGGAGTCTGTGAAGTTGCATTGTTGATACCTCAGCTATGAGCAAAGGCTGGCAACACCTGTGTCATACTTGTGGAAATTTCATTACTATCCTGACAACTGTTCCATAAAAGAAGAGGGGCAGAGCAGAGCCATTCCAGAGCCACCTCACCACCTGCAGGGAGGGAGCAGAGCAGGCTGGGTTGAGGGAGGAGGTAAGCACCAGCCCAGGGCATCAGGCATCTCTGTGCCTGCAACTGCAAGACGGCAGTGTTAAAAGGTGGATAGCAGTCCATGTTTGCTCTATATTTTGATCTTTTCTTGCTTCTGGTAGTGCCTAGGATGCCTAAAGGACAGCTTGTCTACACCTGCATGTAGAGATGTACTGAAGTGTTATTTTTTTTTTTTTTATTGCAATAGCAAGTCGAGGAAGTGCTAATGCTGAAGGCTAAGTGACAGCAGGAGATCTGACGTAGTCCATACTAACCTTTTAATATCAGTTTCTGGTTTGAAGCCTTTTCTGAAGTTGGGTTGAGGCTAATATCCCCACTTTGCTGTAGAGAAGCTGAGGCATGGGAGCTTGCTAAGGTCTCGAACCATGTCCAATAACAGAATTGGAATTAAAGTTTCTGAGTCACTGTACTACCAAATAAACAACATACAGAATAGCTGATTCAGATGAAAGATGATTGTCTACTTTATTGATTTACACAATTATCTGTGACCCTGATGCTGTAGGATAGATGATGCTGTTACTACCTCGTAGCAAGGAGATATTACAAAGGCTTTGTCAGGCTCATTTTGGTCTGATCCCTTACTCAAGAGCATTCAAGCAAGAAGTAGTGCATAACTTGTTCCTCCTAGGCAAATTGCTATTAAAATCTTTTCATCTTGCTCTTTCCTGTGAGGAGTTGTGGATATGAAGTACATTTCTTAGAAAATCTGTTCTGAAGCACTTTCAGAGAATTTAATCCTTTCCGCTCCATATTTAACCTGTTCTCCTCAAAAGAACAAGGCGTATTCAACTGCAGGAGCTATCCACCTGCAGTCTATCCCTCTTGACCTTTAACAAGGGTAAGGCCCTCAGTTGATTCCAACTACAGTTGACAGAGGGACTGAGTTCTCAAAGGTACTCTGTTCCTGGGAGTTTTGTGAAACTGGCAGCAGCAAGAAGCCGCGGGTTGGGATATCCACTGGAGACTGCAATACAACCTTCCCAGGTGTAGGCAGAGATGGGCGGCAGATAGGGGAGCACATGAAGCATCACGGGTGTGGACTCTTGCAAAGGGGTAAAGCAAAATCCAGGGCCCACAAGAAAATTAACCAGCAGTAGTTTTGCTCTCTTGGACTACTTTGTTCCCTCTCTAAACTTTCCTGTAGAACCTCTCTGGGAATCATGAAATGCAGTTGTCTGAGGAAGGCAGTGGGGAATGACAAACCAACCAGAAACCTGCTGCATGTTGCTTGCCATCTCATTGAGGCTTTGCTGTGCCACACTGGAGGGATGGGGCTGTAGATCAAAACCTACATGCACAGAGGACTCAGGATTTTCCTTCACAGTGATGTCGTGTCTCCTCCATGATGCAAATCACCAGAGACTTTGCTGACTACAACAGGGTCATGCCAGACTCATCTGGGTGAGGATCTTCAGCCCAGAGGGCTTGTGTGATACTGGCTGTTAATTCTTTCATTGGTTCAGGACTGATTTGAGCTCTTGGATAGGGACCACCTGGAGAAGTGAAATAACATGACGCACACCCCAACTACATAGAGCCACTGTCCCAAATGAGATCTCCTCTGTGCAAATGTCTACCTTATCCCACTTTATGATCAGCACCGTGCTTTCCTGTGAGACACTGAAGTGTAGCTAACCGGTTATTCGCTCCGGGATGGGGGTGGACAATTGTTTGTGGGTCACACTGTGTTTTGGTTTTGTTTTAAAAAATAGGAGAACGAGCAGCAGGGAAAATCTCTTGGTTAGGATCTCAATCCTAGGCTGTTCCTTGAGCGGTTATGGCAGCAGCTGTCTCTTACTAATGAAAGCCCTTGTTAAGTCTGGAAAGAGCACAGTGCAGCTGAGATGACCTGGGCTCATAAGGAAATGTGCAGGAGTTTACAGCTCATCCTGTGGCCACAACAGCATGTATGTGGTACATTACTTAGAGCTGAGAAGCTAATGCTCCTGAAGAGAACCCTGTATGTTTGCCGAGCAAAGCTGCAGTGCCCTTAAATGACTGGTAAAGCAGTGAGGTGCTGCTTGAATTACACCTACTCGGCTTCTCAATCCTGCCTTTTATTTTTTCTTCTTTTTTTTTTTTCTTTCTAACCAGTGCATTTCCATGACATAAAAGCCCAGTAAGTGACACTCAGCTACTATCAACTCTGTTTTAATATGGACTTTTCTGAGGAATGGAAAAAAATAAAGAGCTTCTTCCAAGGTCATTAGCTGACAATTGCAGCCTGTTAGAAAATGGCTTGCACTCTCTGCTAATTGGTCTACCAGACCTGTTCATTTCTTAATTTGATGCTATTAGGTAACTGGCACATCTCTGCTGCAGACAGAATAGGGCAAGGACTGAGGATATTGTTTTGGTCTTTTTCTTTGGATGCTTTGACAGGACCTGACACAGAGCAGGGATGCTCTGTGCCTGCCAGGAGAGACCATCCTCAGGAGCTATGACACAGAGACACCCTTGGCTAGGTGTCACCCTTGCTGGATGGTATAGAACCTGTACTCTGGGGTCAAAGGGATAGGCTGAATGAATAAATTGGCTCAACCTTAAAGCAATTATTGCAATTACTTAGATTGGCCCCAAATTGGCTGGGTTTGGATTTACAAAGTGAAATAATTTTAAAAAGATCTTTCGGGGTTAAAGGAATGCTTTATCTGACTAAAAATGAGTCTGATAAGTAAGAGTGAAATGTTGGACCCACAGAACAAGAACCAGTACTTGACATGATCCCCTCTCCCCTTTTCCCTTTTTACGAGACCATAGCCTGGAATGAGGGCTTGGACCTCAGTCATCAACCCTCCAGGAGGATGCCTTGGACACGGGCAGCCATCCATCTCTTCTGCTGCTTGTGTGAAACATGAACAGACAGAGGGAAGAAGAGACAGACCAGCTCTGCTCTCAGTTTGGTGAGGCCAAGCACAAGAGGGAAATGCAGATCCTGGTATGTGGGGATACCCCACTGTGCCTACTCCTGGATATGACCTGTAGTTGAATGGTTAGGCTATTTTTGGAGGCAAAAGACCTTGAATTCAACAGGGATTGGATTTGAACTGAGATTAATGCCTGAGATGTCTCTTCTGTTGCAGCATCAGCTGTGTCTCTCAATCTGTGAAAGGTGCCAAATGCCCTGAAACTATTTATACATTTAAGAGTACTCAGAGCAACCCAAACTGTTTCAGGTTGGCTGAAACAGGATCTTTTAGCAGTTTCACTGTATGCTTTTAAAAAATTGCTCTTCTCCATGTCAGGTCTGCCTCTTCCAGCCTGTTGCACCACTGTGCTGAGCAGAAATGCAGCTCATTTGCAAACTGGTGTTACTGGTTGATGGTATCTCTGTGTTAAGGACCTGGGTTTTTTGTTTGTGTTTTTTTTGGCAAATGTCAGCCATAATTTCTCCAGCATGGAGAAGGAAAATTAATTAGCCCAGCTGGTACACAGAGCTGCTGGATCTTGCCAGGAAAGGGCTCAGCTTCAGCTCCCTATGCTGTCCAAACTGTACAGGGAATTTATGTCACGGTTAGAGCCATGGGTCATCCTAGACTTTTCCCCATGCTGTTCAGCAGCTCTGCCTCATTCTGATACTAGTCCCTTATTTCTGCGCCCTACAAACAGCCCCAGGATCAAGTACTGTGTTGGTCACTCGATGGGGCTTATATCCTTCACTTTTATCCTTCATCCTTGGCCTTCCCTCCTATCCTTCATCCCAAAGAGACCAGGAACACCTCAGACTCAAAACGTACTGCCTTAAAAACACCTGCTGTTTTACAAAGAGTGTATTTGAACCTTACAATTTACTGCCATGCACATCAATTACTGCCTGTGCTCCATTGCAACAGCAGCAGAGTATGAGACGAAGGGTTGCATCCAGGTGTGGAAGTGCAAACTTCCTTCATCTCCATGAAAGGCCTTACTCAGGGCAGCATGAGCTGAAAGAGTGTCTTTTCAGCAAGAACAATAGTTTGATTTTTAAGTTGCTACTGTAGTGCAGTTTTGCTGCTTTTAAATAGGTAGAAAAACTATCGCAGGCTGACTGAACTTTGCTGCATGATACTGGTACTTTTGTTACCCCATGCACCTAAGAGAACACTATTTTTGTGTGTGATCTAGGTTCTGGGCACTGTGATTGAAGCAGATCCCAGGAGCACCATGCCAGGGTAGAAAGTGAAAGGGACATTCCATTCTACCTTGGACCTGCCCTTGTGTCAGGGCCAGGTCCAGGTCCACGTTTGGAAAGCTGGGAGCGAGGAACTGGTCAAACACTCTGGGGAGGACCTGGCTTTGAGTGGGTTACCTGTGTTTTGGTGACGTCGAAGGAAAACAAGCAAAAGCCCATGTAATTCTCTGTAGACTGGGGCTTTTGCCAGCCCAGCTATGTTAGTCAAATCACACCTCATTGCACCCGACAGTCACAGCTAGGTTGGAAAAACCTTGTCATCTTGACCCAGCATCAGGAGCCGGAGGATTTAGCGGGCTCTTCCTTGCTGCGTTTTGAGAATTTCTTAAGAAAACACTTTCCTTCCGTGGGTGATTTCACAAGTTGAGAGAAAAGCAGCTGTTGGTGGTTCACAGCTCAGATTTCCCTGAGAAGTGTAAAGTCTCAGCTGGACACCACGATGATAGATTTTATAGATTTTCCCCCTCCTCCCTTCACATCCACCAGGCGGCTAAACCTAACAGTAAGCTACAGTGCGTTTCTCTGTGTTTTACTTCTCCTTGAGATAATCCATTTGCCTCTGTTCTTTGAAAACTTACTGAATAAGCCACTTGTTTCACCCTGGTGGGGAAATAACACTTTGGGGGCCCCTTTTGTGCCTGTCTTATGTATAACAGAAGCGTGGAGTTTTATAAAGTCTAATAAATACCCAACTCTGCCAGATGTTAGCTTTCCTTTTTTTTTTTTTTTTTTTTTTCCTACTAGAAAGGAGGTCAGATTTTCAGTTCCAGACTTAGCTGGCTTCTAATAAAATGGGTCTGTTTCTAAGAGACATGTTGTGACAGTGGAAATTATCACATTTTAGATGGTGTTAAATATAGAAACACTGCTTAAGTGGGGACATATTTTGTTCAGTGTCTCATATTTGTCTTGTCAAGACATCCTTGTGAGATGGTGTCTGTTTATTATCTTCCCACCTTTTTTACTGTATTATTCTGCACTGTCTGCTGACAATGGTTAAAGAAGAAGTTATAGTCTTTTTTGTATTTCATGGTGCTTGAGAGACGGGGGCAGGTCATTGCATAACTTGTGACTCCACATTAGTGCGTGGTGGAGAAATTCCCACTGGCGAGATCTGCTCCTTCCTCCCTGGATTAAATGCAGGGAGCAGAAGCAGGTGAAAGATGCCAAAAGGCCTTGCTAATAAACAGCCCCAGAGGTACGGACAAGGCTGAGGTGCCAGAGGGTCCGCAGGAGGCAGGTGGAGAGGATGGAGAGACAGGCCAAGTGAGGAGATGTGATACATCCCAAGTCAGGAAAGCCAGGTTGAGGGAGAGAAACATTTCTGTCTGTTCCAGCCTAAGAGAACTTGCTGACATGAATGGTTTTGCAGTTTGTTCAGTTATTTTGGCTAAACCTAGCTCATTGATGGCTCTATTTCCTTCTCCCATTGGAAAAGCACGTGTTTGGTCTCATTTACAAAATTAAAAAGTGCCATTTTCTTTATGGTGCATGCTCTCCGCTGCTTCTCAAGAGTGGTAATTGTATGGAAACTTGCATGGCTTATACCTACAGGAATCTTAATTTTAATACATAGAAAATTACACCTATTTAAGCCTCATTTAGTTAGAAGCAGTACAATTTTCCATCAAACACCTTTCCAAACAGAAGCTGGTTTTGCACTTAGAGTGGATTCTCAGTTGTAACTTTATCTTTCCCACCTTGGTCTCAGCTCCATTAAACTTAATCACCATCATATACTATTACCCAGTTAATGAAAAATAGTTTTCTCTGAAGGTAAAGTGTTATAATTAAGAACTCTCTATAGCCACAATAGCTTTTGTGCCTTCAACATTTTTTTTCATTTTTAAAATTTGTTCATTCCGTGCAGAGTGAAAGGCCAGAACTACTTGTCAGATAAAATGATTCTGCTCAGAACATGAGAAAAATAATCATATAGGATTACACAGCCACAGGTAAAATTTTGCAGCAGGTTCTTGTCCCTGACATGGATCATCAGACAGATCTGATAAAATTCCTAAGTAGGCCAGTCTTGCCCAATAAGTTAATAGCAGTGTTGCATTTATTCAGAATGATATCAGGCTGCATTTAAAGCATTAATGAGACTTGTGCAATATGGGGCATGTGATCTGGCCAGAGAGCTCAGCCCATGGGGGAGAATAGGTCCATTCCTCCATCCACAGCACCAGTGGGCATGCCAGCCATTCAGAGAGGTGACGGTTCAGGCCTAACTGACCTAAAGAGAATTTTATTTTTTTTTTCAATATTCACAACTTTAGTTTATTTTGTCAAAATTACTATTTTTATTTTTTTTTTTTTTGCTTATATACTGAATTAATTTTGTATTTGATTCCTCAACCCCTAAATTAAAAGAAGTCCTGCATGGAAAATTCCTGATCCATGCTAATAAAAATAGATTCTTGTGTATGTTCTTATGATGCACATCTAACTGCATAAATATAGATGATTTGTAGCTACACACAAATAAAGCGGGATTTTCAAAAGCAGTCTAACTACTCCCAGCCTAAACTACTTAGAGTAAAAGCAGGGAGAGTTTATAATTAAATTCACTGGGAGCTGTGCTAGTCCCCTGCTGAGTGCTTTTAAACATTCCTATCCTTAGACTCTACTGGGAGAGAAATATACTGTATTTATAGCCATCTTGTTTCAATATAAACATGTCAAACTGTAAATCTCAGAGACAGAGATGGGCTCAAGCTGAAAATTCAAATCCAGATTTCCAACGTTCTCCATTTCAAACCTGAAGCCCACAATGGAGCTGATCTGAGGATCTGGGCTTGGTTTTTCATTAAAGTCCGGCTTCTTTCCTCACCTTCAGGGAGGGTTGACTGTTGAACCTCATGTCTGACCAAGTTTCAGTTATATCACATGTACTGAATTAGCTCCTGATTGATCCCAAATCTAAGGTACTTTCCTGGAGTGAAAAGCCCTTTGTATTTCAGCCTGTATGTCCCTGATAACCTTGCTTCCATTCAGAAGATGATTAAGCATTTCCTCTATAACAGGAGCATCATGTACCAGTCTTTGGTCTCACATTTTTGTTCTGTGTGTCCCTGTGTCTTTCCTTCTGTGACCTGTGCTGAAAAGAGCCTACTAATACAACGGCAACAACAAAAATATCATTGTGGTTATTATTAGCCTTGGACAGGTTACTTGCTGGGAACGGATCAGTCTTTGAAATGGGCCATGCGCTACAGGACAGGGTGCTTCTCCTGTCTCCTCGAGCTCCTCTGATGCGAAGCAGAGATTGGAGACACAGATAGCAAAACCCAGTGAACTTTGGCTAATTTGTGAAATGACAGCAGATACCGGTGTGTTGACAATCCCAAACTTGTTTAAGCAGTAGATCCAAGGCTGAAAGGGGGGGAAAAAACGTTTCCATAACGACTGAGAAGTGAATGCTGTTAAGTTTCCCGCGAGGTGCTGATGGGTGTTCACAGCACACGCATCTCCTAAAAAGGTATGTGTGTGCTCTGCAGATGTTTTCTCGGAGATGTCCTAATAAGCAGGTACATTGTTCCACATGTTTAATCATAAACTACAGTGAATGGCTGCTTCAATTCTCCTGTCCCTTTTTCCTTCCCTCTTGACCTTTTCCTTTCCTAGCCTGTCACAGATGAAGAATGATTATTAATAGAAATTAAAAAAAATAAATTTTTTAAAAAGTAAGAAGGTTATGCTTGAGGGAGAAGGAGGACTTGGGAACATAAAGGAGAGTGGAAGTGTGTTATGTAGCATTTGTTTTCTCTGCTGCCATTTTATTGCTTTTCTGGGAGCTTTGCCAGAAAAATGGCGAGTAGCACTTTAATTAAAGAAGGCTCTGTGTGCACTCCAGCTGTTCCTCATGTGACCGGCCTGTCTATGGGCAAAGCAAAGGATGCTCCTGCCAGCTCACCCAAATCAATGCTAACCTAATTCCTGACCACACACTGTCAAGCGTTCGTGCAAACCTGCAGCATTTAGGGCCCTGTCTGTGAGCCAGACGCTCGGCGCCCCGTCCTGTTCCTGGTATCCTCATGTATCTGAAGGAAAAATCTGGCAGTGGGATTGCCAGGGGTGCACGAGTGCGTGCAGGGAGGTGGAGCCTCACTTAAAAACATTTTCTCTGCCTGTGGCAACATTCATTACCCATAAACAGACCGTGATGCCCAGAAGGAAGGGCATTTTGGAGTTGATGGTGGAAGACTGGACCCCTACTGAAGTTTCTGGGAAGGCGGAAATTAGCTGTGAATGAATATGACTAATTTTTCAGTAGTAACCTAGATTTTAAGATGCCCTAGGCTCAGGAAAGACCAGTGCAGTGGTTTGTTCTTTTTTTTTTTTTTTTTTTTTTCTGACTTTGGAGAAAAACAAACTCGGCTGGAAGAGTCCATCTATGCCAGTGCACCTAAGCTAAAAACCCAGCTGTGTGTCTGAAAGGTGCCATATGGACCCATCAGCAATGCTAAAAAAATACTAATAAAGCAAAGCTACATAACAGGATGGAAATTTTTGTGATGACCCTACGAGAAAACCGACATAGCATCTTATAGCTTATACATATCGAAACTGCACTTCTTGTAAACCTCTCCTCTGAATCTAGTTTCTTGTGGAAGAAAATATTTACTGCAGTGATGTAGGCTACATAGTCCCTTAAGACAATAGGTTGGACCAAGATCTTGTTTACATTCCAGGCCCCCTTTGCAGCCCTCTGCCAGTGTGAAGGTCACAAGGATGAATGCGATGTTGTTCATGCCCACTGTAAGGCCATTCTCCAGTGCCAGACAGGCGTGAAGAGGCCTCTCTGTAAGCGAGACTGTCATAAACCCCTATGTAATAAAACCCTGTGCTTTGTTGCAGCAGCTCAGTGGCGCTCCTGCCATCACAAATGTCACTTCTGACGTACTAATATAGGTGAGTCAGGAAACGTTCAAGTGTAACCCAAAGTGTCCCACAGCTGAAGCATTTTATTACACTTTCACACACTTCACCTACCAGTAACATGAAGCCACTTCCTCCCACAGCGGTATGGAGCCAAGCCTCCTGTATTGACTTGTATGAGACCTTTTTTTTGGGAGCTTTCCAACCCTTTTCCTTTCACAGCCTGTGAATTGTTCCTTCTGTATTTGTCTCACTGCACACCTAGGTCTATTCACACAGTTTAAGGCAGTGGAGATGAATTGATATAATACATTGAGGAGATTCAAGACTGAGCCATTGTATTTCTGAAATTCAGCTTCAGAGTAGTAGGGGCAGGCTGACCTTTCTCCTCCTTCCAGTAAAAAGGAGAAATGAAGGCAAAACCTGATAAAGGGGATAGCAGAGGTTTGGATGGAGTCTCGGTGTGCAGCTGGGAGGTTAGAGCTCTACCTTATGTACTTTGTCCAGCGCTAATGTGTTTGCAGAAGCCTTCACAGCAGCTGAACAACTGTTGATGTGTGTTGACAATATTTTTAAAAAGCATCAACTCTGTCCTTTTGGGAGGAGAAGCTATGTTGCCAGCTGCGAGTAGTTTCTGAGGAGTAGCTGGAGGCTCTGGAGGCTTTTGTGCAACGTTTTCTTTTGTGCATTTACATTGTGTGTTGTGAAACACAAGCGATGCTCTGGGACCTGTCTTTGCACACCCACCAAGCTGTCATTGTCAAATTTTGAATTCCATCAAATATAGCAGTGTGTTTTCCTCAGACATGAAAATACATGTGCATGTTGTGTGTACGCAGGTCCTGCTGTTAGTGGTCCAGAGTCTGGCCATGGTCATCGCTGCTTGTTCTCCTCTTGGCTGGAAATAAGATGAGTGCAGGGCCTTTTTCTTTTACACTCAAATGCCAACCTTGTTTCAGTGACACCATCTGTTTATTTGCACCCCAGCTTGTTTCTGCGACTTACGTTTCCTGCAGTCCATTTTCTCTTTGGATGATGCTGTTACAGGAGTCTTTAATTTCTTTGATACTGCCTTTCTATTCAATACCAGATTATTTTCTCCATCCATGTAAGTTTCTTTTACAGGAAAAGTCAAATTGTTTTCCTTTTCCTAGACTATTTTTTTGCTTGCAAGGCACTTTACCTTCTCCTCACATATATCTGAGGGAACTTTGTTCTGGCTGCTTTGAAGTATAGGCTCAGAAGCAGCAGTAAGTTCTTAAGCTAAAAATGATCTGGGCAGAGCTGGTGCTTACAGAGAAGGTCCTTTGCTGTTCTCTGCATCAGATGCTGGATTCTTGTATAGTGACACGAGATCTTTATTGGCAGAATTATTTTCAAAATGTATCTGGAGATGGCACTTGTACTGCTCGGGTTTACTTCTGATTCTTCTCACAAGTTTTTTCCTTTCTGCAACTCGGATACCTCTCTTCCAGTTACAGGTGGGTTACTGTGTCTGTTGGTTGTATTTATTTATGATGGAAGTGTTTGATGATTTGCTGGAGCCAGTGTTTGTCAGTATGCCAGCCATCCTTCAGGCACAGGCTATGCTGCCAGTCTGTTGTGGTCTAGCAGGTGCCCTTACCCTTCAGGCTTGCTGGGCTTTGAACTAGAGTTGTGTCATCTTTGCAGAATCATTATTGGCAGTAGATCTGCTCCTGGTGTCTAACTGCCTCTCTTGGGTGAGGTTGTCTCTTGATGGTCCTCTTTTGACTCTCTGATTTCTAGACAGAAGCAGCTTGAGAGTGTTTCTTGGTCTAAGCCCTGCTCCTGTTGCCATCCTTGTGGGCTTTGCCCGCTGCTGTGCAGTTATTGACAGCCCCATCTCCACTCTGTCCTGAGTTGTACCTAATCTACGCAATGTGTTTTTCCCACCACAAATTTGGCTTCTATCTTTTGGCATTTTTTCACAGAGCATTTGATGACCAGATGTAGGCATGACCGTCTAAGTGCAACACTCTCTGGCCTGTGGCAGTTATTATAGCTGGTTGCTTGGCTTGGCACTCTCTTAACTCTTTTTCCTTCACCTTTTCTAAGGCAAACTACCCTGCGCAGGAAAAACAATTTTTTATTCCTGGTTGATTTTTTTTCTGGTGGAAACATGGGTGTTATAGTAAGCTGGATAATAGATTTCATTCTAATGAGAAGTTAGGATGCGGCCCATGTATGTACCCAGCCTGGCAGCTCCAGCACTCTCCGTTCTGCTCAAACATAACTATGGTTTCTCCATACTATAACTCTCCAGGCATGTGGACATCATGTTTCATGTGCCTTGTGAAAAATGACAATGCGTAAGGATCTAGGTCTGTAAAACCTGGATTAGTTCAGTGTTGACAAACCTAGAAATGCTGCAGTCTAAGACAACATTCCAGCAGTGCACAAACGTGTCTAGAGCTGAAACAGTCTCTGCCCTTGGCAAGGATACCAAGGGAAAGACCAGAAAGAATAAGTGGTCTATAGTATAGTCAGACATCTTGGCGACATCAGGCTGGAACACAGAGGAAACCTTGGGAGTGGGTAAGCGAATCCTACATGGTGCACTACACATCTCAGGGAGAGGGATAGACTTTGGGATTGAGGACATTAGGGGATGCAAAAAAAACCAAACAAACCAAAACACCAAACAGAAAATGAAAAGAGGGGCAGAGGTGTCCCAAATTCAACTCTGCTTGACTGGCTGATGCCATTTAAAGCCCTTTCAGGCAGGATAGTGGCTGTAGCTGGCTGAGGGCATGCCTGCATCAGAGGAACAGAGCTCATCAGGTGCCCCTGCACAGGTTGGCATGGCTGTTCAGTACTGGGATGCGCACCAACACTAGCCTGGTCCTGGAAGCAGAATAGCTGAATCACACCGAGGGCCAGGACATGGTCAGCAGGGGAAATAGTCTGCCTGGTGCAGCTCTGTGCTGCTGTACCTGCTAGCTTATTCCCAGGAGGAGCAGGGATCTCAGCATGGCGCTGCACTCCGCTGTCCAAAATAATATTAACATCCACCCCACTGGTCCTCCAGAGCAGCTTCTACCACAGTGGGCTCTACAGAGATCAAACTGGCAATGTCTGATAACGAGGTTATGGAGCAGGAACCAGTTGGGCTGACCACGTAAAATAGAATAAGCAGCTACCTTCCTAGGTCTGAAATGAGAGACAGCCACTAGCCAACCATGGCCTTGAACAGCTTGGTAAAATAGAAATCAGAACTAGTGCCAGCACTAAACAAGATCAATTTAGAGCTTGATCTCTGCTCAATTCTGTGTGCATCCAAATATGCCTGATATGATGGTACTAACGCACCATGTATTATAACTACTAGTAGCATTGTTTTGGACACAGCCTAAAGTAGATGCTGAATGACCTGCTGCCAGGAATGGTGATGCTGGAAGCATGGTGAAGTGACTCATAAAACCACATGTGTGACGCACCATCAAAGCCCATAAAACATTGCTTCAGCTGTAGGACAATAACACCTTTCTCAAGCAGGACAAAGCAGCTGGCTGGATTCCCACGTTAAAACAGTCCTTGGGGGAAGTGCTAATGGGACACAGGGTCTTTGCCTGTCAGTGCTTCGAGCGCAGCACAGGTCGAGATGACCACAGTTTCTGCTGTGGTACCATGATATTGCTGGTGGACTCAGGGAAGCTGCACTGGGACAAGAGCAATGGGGAGCAATGGTGGGTTCAGGCTCAAGTGTTTCAGGGAGTGAACAGAGCTAATGAACTATAAGGTGCTTTAAAACTTGTTCAAAAACTGAATTAAGTCCACTAATCAGGACAGAAGTATTATATTATTAGTATTATCAGTTGTTTTTCTTAACAGTCAGGACCTGGTGGTTCTAGGTGCTGTACTAACAAAGAGTAAATCCTAGGCCCTGTCCTATAGAGTCTGTAGTCTAAACATAGGATTAGCAACAGGAGGTAGGTACAGAGAGATGAGGTGGCACAAGGAAGCAGTGCCATGATGTCAGCCAGCACAGTAGCCATGGTGGCACCTTAGCAGAAGCTTATGAAGGATCCAGGTTTTTGGAGATGTTGGAGGCAAAAGGGAATCTGAAGGATCAGCTCATCTCACACAGTATGATGTGGAAAGCTTCAGGATGCCTGTCTGAAAGTATGACGGTGGAGATTTGCATCACAGGCTGAGCTCTTAGAGGTGGCTTCTTGGCCTAGAGATTATAGATAGCGGGGAGAGTGTGTGGAAAAGAAATGGCTTGTGTTGTTGTCAGTCCTCTGGGGGGAGTTTTGGGGGGCATATACATGTAAATTGTGAGCAGTGGGTCCTTACATCATCTGGAGTGGGTCTGAAGGGGTGAGGATTGTATTTGCAAGTGGCAGAAGAGACAATGCTACAATAATCAAGAAGCTGAGAGTTTGGCCAGGCTTTTGGTTGTGCAGAATGACAGAAAATGTCGTGTCAGAATGGTGGTATGTGGATGAAAACTGTAAGGTTTAGCTTGGAGGTGCTGATCCTGGGGGAAGCTATAGCTGGGAAATGGCCCCTGGAAGGCCAGGGGATTTCCCTGACCTGGGTTCCAGCATGGAAACAAGAGGGAGGCTACAGTCAGTCTCAGGGATTTGGTCTAGGCTTACAGTTGAGGGAAAGTGCAAGGCTTTGTTTGAGCAAGTCTTGAGGCAGGATTGAACTAGGAGCCACCCACATGGAAGGAGTAGCTGAACTTGTGTCTGGGCTGGGAACGGTCTTGGAGGTAGTGGGAGAAGGCAGCATCAAGAGCATAACCCGGCAGGGACAAGGGAGGTAAGGAGGATCTTCAGAGAGGTTGTGAAGGACGTATGAGTAGAAACAGGACTGAAGAGTATCATGGAATCCAAAGTAAAATAAATACACAGGAAAGTAGATGCCTGAGTGAGGATGGAGTGAGTGCAAGAAGGCTGGAGGTAGAAAGTTGGATCTGAGATTGTGAAGACAGTTGTCTGGAAACCACATAGTCTGTTTGGCCAGAAAATTTGGGTTCTATATGTCTACTTTTGATCTCACTATGAACATAAGTAAAATATTTCCAGTTTTCTGGCAAAATGAATGTCCCTAGACCATGCAGCTGCTCGGTGAAAACAGCTTTGTTATCAGGATTGTGGCCAACATTGCAATGACATTATACAGCTGTTTGGGGCCCTGCAATCTTGCCTGCATTCATCACCTGCTGTCTGACTGGTCCCAGTTCTCACTGCTGACCCACTGGAAACCTCTGTCTTGCACCAAGCTAATGTTTATCAGACTTGAGAGGCTTTGAATAAAATAATTCCTGTTCCAAGGGACAAAACTTTGGTCTCATCCTGAAATCTCCAAGCAGCTCTAGCCACCAGTGACTTTGACATCTGTGATCAGAGCTGAGCACAAGGAGAAGATGCAACATTTCTTTAGTTAGTGCCAGGCTTTTGTGATGGCTGATGCAATGTTTTGGCAGCTAAGCCAAAGCAATGAAGGTTTGTGTTGCAGGACCGAGTTCTAACAGGAGTTTTAAGGCTGTAACTTTTTTATTTTTTTTTTAAAAAAGATCTCACTGAATTGGTAAACAGCCAAACCATAGTACATAACCTCTGAGCACTCCATGAGTTTTTGGGTTTTTTTTTACAGCAGCTGGATGAGGAATGAGTTGATAGAGACAGAGTTGGGGGAGTTCAGAGTGCAGTCCTTCTGATGATTTTTCACCATGCTGGATTGTCCCTGCACTCCCTTGGCAAGACATCCAAACTACGCAGCACGCCCTCTCCCTGGCTACCTTCACGGTGGAGCTGCTTGTCTCTGTGTGCTGGGGCACGGGGTGTGAGGGAGAGGTGTTTATGTTTTTCATCCAGTGGGAAAGCGAGGAGTGCGAGCACAGACCCTTTAAACAGTAATATGATAACAGCTTTGCTCCCATCACTCACTTCTACTGCTACTAATAGAGCAAGAGAGGAAAATTCCTCAGGCATGTGAGATCTCAGCTGTGGTAGAAACCACTGTCCTGATATTCTCCACTTCTTTGTCCCCAGCAGAGCCACATCTCCCCAGCAGCAGGAAAATAACCTCCTACATGCAAGGCGCACAGGTCATAGTGGATGAGTTCACTAGCTTCCTACTTCTTTGGCAGTCAAGAAGCTTATTTTCCTGGTTTTCAGATTCATCTTTGGGAGGACAGGTGGTGTTACAGTGGCCTGGCAGAGAGATGGGTTGTGTGATGGAGTTGGATGACATGATTGTCCTCCTCACTAAACCCACTGGCAGATTAATTTCCTAAATCAGTAAATCCATGTGAGCATCTATCTTTATAGGTGACACAAGTGGCTTTTTGTTCCAGTGAGGTCTGAAGGCTCTAGCTGACATCAGCCTCAGCTCCCACCAAAGCACTGTATACACACAACCCTACTATGGTGAGCTGGGTTGGAGGAGCCTGGAAATAGGAGCGACTTATCACATGTTATAATCAATGCTGAAGCCACAGCAGAAAGCCGTTGTCCCAAAGTATCTCTGTGTCTTCTGCTCACCCACACCATCTCTTGTGCCTCACTTTAACAGGTGCAGATGTTCCAGTTATATTCCAGTTTTGTCATGCAAAAGCTTTGAGATTTTCTTACTCCACTGAGGTCAGCAGGCACAGATGACAGTTGAAGGCTACCCTTTTGCTGGCCATTTTGGCCATGTAAAGTTACTCGGGAGGGTCTCTCACTACTTTAGAAACCCCTCACAATTTCCCCTTGTCCTTTCTAGATTTTTAGTCTCCTTAACATACTCAAAGGACTACTTTTGTGGGCTAGGGAGATGTTGCTGTGCAGGAGTTGTGGTCTGACATGGAAAGAGAGACTACTCATATTGGCAAGTCTGTGTGCTTGAGGGTCCATGAAAGTTGCCAAACCAGCGCATCTGAGTGCAGGGGTCATACTTGGAGGGGGAGACACCCCTCTGTGGGACTTCTGGCTGCAGCACTCCCAAGGGGCAGTGCTGTGTAAAGTGCATGTCTGCATGTGTATCTATTTTAATCACTTTTTGAATGTGCATCTCTCTTCCTTCTTAGCAAAGTAGTCTAAGAGAGTAAACAGGTGCCTCCAATTCCCTTTTTGGTCCTGCAAATCCAGCTTGTATCCTTTCTCGTGCCCGAGAAATTACTACAGAAGAGACTTTCCTTCTTTTTCTCTCTCTTTTTTTCCCTTTGTAATGAAAAGAACATTCTTTCATTGTTAGATTTTAAAATAACCCTCTTCTGTCAGAGTCTGAGTCCTGCATCTAGCAGCACTGGCTGCACTGTATCAGAAAACTGCTAAGGAGGTGATGCGTGTCCAACTGCCTGTTGCTTTTCCTCTTAGTTTCCCAGGAACTGCTGTAAAGCTGTTCCCTACTGGTGTGGGCAGTAATGTAAAGGAAGGGGCTGGCTCCAAGGTCACTGAATGCTGTGCACTCCCCAAACTATGGAGGATTGTGGACAAAGTCTTAAAGGAAAAGGCTTGGGAGAGATTTTTAGGAAGAGTCTGCTGCCAAGGGGAGCAGCAGCAGCCCAAAGCCAGGGCTGTCCCCCAGCCCTTTGTTCCTCTGGGTGGTCGGCTTCCTCCAGCCGGCGCGGCACAAAGAGGCTTTGGGAGCTAGCCCAAAACCCATGAGTGGCAAAATGCGGTTAGTTCCCCTGCTTTTGTAAAAAGCACGTCTGGCTGCCAAGGGAAGTTTCCGTATCCTGCTGCCTTCTGTTTGCTGGGGCTCAGCCGGGACCCGCTGTGCTCCCAAGTCCTCAGGCTGTGACTGGAGTCTGGGAGCTTTGCTCCTTCCTTTGTACACGGGTGGAGAAAACGGTCAAGTGTTTCCAGCTTTTCTGACTGATTCGTGCCTATTACAAAGCTGGCTGTCTGGGTCAGTTTCCTGACATGGACTGGGTGTCCTGGGGACATTTGCTTTGCTTCTTCTGGGGCCGAGCTCGTTCCGGAGACAGAGGGCCTTGTCGGAAACTTGAGGAAGATGTGGAAAAGATGGTTGTGGGCTTGAGGGTACCCTCCAAGAAAGACCCAGCCCTGGCAGGGAGTATGTGAGCTGCCTTGCTTAGAAAGCAACTGTAGTGTGGGAAAACCACCAGCTCCTAGAGACAACCGTCTTCCTCTGTGCGCTTTGGCTTGAATAAACTGTGAACGTTGTCAACAAATAGCCTTTTTATCAGGCAAGATGGGTCCAAACCTTTTCTTGTGGTTAATCTTGTGGTGAAGAGGGAGTTTTGTCAACACGCAGGGTGCAGTATGGGGCAAACCATAGCACAGGCTTTGAGAAAGGGAACAGAAGAAAAAGACTCGAGACACATGAGATAAAATGACAGTGTTTGTTGGGAATTATTGTCATGTGGAGAAACTTTGCACTGATTGGTGCAATTAGCTGATATCAAGATGATGTTTAAGCTGTAGAAAAACATCCATAACAGTGTGATGGGCAGAGGACTGTGAGGATGGAAGCAGCCTGTCATTAAAATGAAGATGCAATTACAGGAAGTATTTTCTGAGTTTATATGATGTGACAGTTTGGAGAGAGAGGTTTCCTACTTTGGGAAAACTTGGAACCTTTGCTTTTGTTAATTTCCTAATAAGACAGGGTTTCTGCTGTAAGTTCCTGTACTGGAGCACAATAGCCTAAGGGCTGTCTTCTACAAACACACCTTTCAGGCCATGCAGGCAGGGCTGGGGTACATTAGACTGGAGCAGCTGCAGGCAGCTATCATACTGGATCGGCCAAAGATAGCACAGGCATACTTAATCTTGCCTGTGTGCATAATATGAAAACAGGAATAAGTGAAATTCTGCATTTGTTTGACAAGAGCATTCTCCAGTCTGGGGAGCACTGCACTCAGCGGCCACGTTTCCTGCAGAAGAGAAGCCAGAGTGTGCAGAGAAACTTTGAAATGTGTTCTATGTTTGATATGAAAAGCATGTGAGACTTTTTTTCCCATTTTTCTGGGGGGAATTAATATAATAGAGCTGTCACCTTTCATCAGTCAAATTTTGGTGGCAGCTAAGCTCAGGGATGGTAGCAGAGAGGAGGGCGTGCAAAAGGTGTGGAAAGAGCTGGAATTTGCATCGCAGAGAGGAAGGAATTTTTCTGTGCATCTTAAGGAGAAGTGAAGGACAGTTCTTTGGGGTTTGCCTCTGTCAGAGACCCTGACAGATTTACGGCTAGGAGGGGCACAGAAAGCATCTGGGTGTGAAGCAGAAGTTGCTGCCAAAGGAAATCAAATCCTTCTTTTTTTTTTTTTTTCTCTGAAGAGATTGTCAGGGTTATTTAGAGGTAGGTTTAAAATGTACTGCTGCTTTTCCTGCAGTGAGAAATACCTCTGTCTGAACTCTTCCCGAAGGACAGGCTACACTGCCAAGTAGGAGGGGAACATCCCTGCTTGAGCTCTCAGCTGAGTATGTCTGAAATACAGTGGAGCTGACACAGTTCAGCAATCTAAGGGGCACCGTAGTGCAGAATTTGGTGTTCTCTATATTTAATGTCCTATATAAAGTTTTACAACCTATATATTAATAATTTTGTATTAAATATGTATAAGTAGAGTGGCTAGCACGCTAACATTTGCTCTTACTTGCTGCAACCGTAGTTTTGCTAGATACCATACGCCGCTGCTCCTGCTAGCCCAAGTCTTGACCTTACCAGTATCCGAGCCTCTTCTGCACACAGATGACTAACAAAGTCTCATAAGGGGCCGTACAGGTGAAAGACTCTCAGCAGCTCACCAGAGATTATATATCCTTAGGGCCTGGCCATGGCACTGCCTGGCAATCCCAGTAGAGCATTTGGAGGGGTCATGCAGGGGATTTTGGGCCGGGTCCCTGCCCTACTTGCCCCCTATGGAGCTCATGGCACTGGAGCTGCTGCTCTGAGATACATTTTTCTTGGGCAGATTTTGTATTGGCTCGGTCCTGGCATCTTTGAGGGTCTTGGGGTAGAACTGCTACAGCTTGCTGAAGGCATAAACCTGCAGTCCTCCTAATTGCTGCCTTCAAGGTTTTCAGCTGTGCTTGGCAATGTGGAAACTGCCTACAGTTCTCAGCATACATCAAGCATCTTTTTGTCCCTTTACAAGAGCCTCTCTTGCCTACGTACAGCAGAGCTGAGAGACCTCAGAAGACCATGCTACTGATTGGAATTAGCATGAAGATGGGAAGAGCAGGTTTGCTGTTTCTTCCTAATTTTTTTGGGGAGATGTCTGAAATATTGGGACATTCCTCCAGTGAATTACATAATTAACAAGAGGTGAGCTCAGCTCTCATTATCAATGTGTGCCTTGAGAAGGAGCTGTGAACAATCCTATTAAGGCTGCACAACTGCAGGTAGGGCTTACAGCAGAGAACTGGATCTGACCACCTGTAGGTGCCACAGGTTTCTGTCATCCCTGGAACACATACTGAGGTCCTTATTGTGGGTTTTGTTTTTGGTTTGTTTTTTTTTCTAGGAAGCGTTTACCTACGCCAAGTCTCAAGTGTTTTCCAGAGAAGGTTGTACAGGGAGACTGAGAATGAAATTTAGATACAGATCTGGGGATCTGTTTTCTCTTTTCCAAGCAGCTTTCGTGATGTGATGGGAAAGTGGTCACTCTGTGTCAGCCTTAGGTAGCCTAAGTAGTTTCACTTGGTGTGTGGAGCTGAAAAGGGAGAGAGGTAGGAGATAGAGATTTTGGTGTGGAGGTGACTGGATGGAGAAGTCTCACTTCAGGAAGGAAACCTGAAGATCCTAATCTGTCTCTGTCTTCCCCTCGTCCCCTCTTACTTCAGTGAATTATAGCATTTTAAATACTCTGCAAGTTGCTCAGGACATGGGCTGGTTTTACGTAAATACAACTGCACAGTGCCTGATATAGAAAGGCTCTGATCCTGACTGAAGCCCTTGGGCTCCCAGGGTGGAATCCTAGATGTCCTCCTTCTGGTGTATGGACTTCCATAGTGGCAGGAACTACTTGTATCAGGCAGAAAGTGCTGCCTGTTTTTTTAGCTGTTTTTTTTTCTGCTGTTGAATCCCTTGACCCCTCATTTTCAACTGTTCATTTACTTGGACTGTATAAAAATGAGAAGATGCTTCCATTGCCCACTCCAGCAGCAAGCCATCATCTGCAAAGCAGTAAGCGCTGCAAGAATCCAACTTCCCATCTCTAAACCAACCAGTTTGGACTATTTGCTTGAAACTCATACAGAAAATGTTGTGGTTTGGAAGCTACGTGTTTGAGCGAACCCCCTTGTAAGTAAGGGGCAGCTGCTGGGAATTGTCCTGATGGAAAGTCTTTTTGCTTTAGTGAAAAACATAGAATATGGGAATCTTTTTTTTGTGTGTATGTGTTATCAGAGTGACCTTCAGTAAACTTGCACTGTGACCTTAGCACCGTGCTTGAGGCAGATCTCTCTGCGCCTGCCAGTATAACCAGGAGTCTGCTATGCAGAGCAGAAGGTGTTGCCTCTTGATGGACCTGGCAATTGGCTTGAAACCTCCTGTTCAGTTTGAATTTCAATCTGGTGCTGAATGTGGGGTTTTTTTACCCGGTTTCTAAATGGATAATGTTCTTCAGTTTCTTATTTTGTCAAGTAGGCATTTTTATACAGTGTAGATTTACAAAAACTGACTTGCTTATAGATTTGCCTTATCCTGCTATCTCATCACCACAGTTACTGGAGGCCTAGTAGGTAATTTTTCTTGGTTACTGCATATAAAAGGTATGTTACTCAGAACAGGACACTGACAGAATTTGTGACGTGATTTGTAAGGTTAAGGCAAAGCATATAATGATCTCTTAGTTATTTAACCTGAAGAAGGTGTCAAGCCCGTCCTCCCACCACTGCACACAATGTAAATGAAAAACTGGGGAAAAAAACAAGCTATAGATCCACTCTTCTGCAGATGGCTGATGTACATAAAAAGGATTTCATATTATGTATTTGCATAAATAAAGGAAAGACAGCATTACTGGCAGGTAGTACCTGGCTGGCATTTACATCTGTCAAGCCTAACTGAGAGCAGGGTGTTTATAAAGTGGAATGATTTAACATGCCAGTCTTCTCTCAGCTGTCATCTATTTTGGGAAATTCAAATCTTTCTAAATTAAGCTTATTTCTCCTACTTGCCTGGCTCCAGAATGAGAAAAACTTTGCTGGAATAAACAAATAATTCATTTTAGTCAAATCACACTAGTGGTAGAAGGGGGGAAAGCGAAGGCAAAACAGAGTAACTACTTTCACTCAGTAAAATATTGACATGAGTAAGTGAAAGATGGAATAAATGGGAGGGAGAACATTTGATGATCCAGCATCTCCAATGTGCAATGTAAACAAAACTTCTGGTGAGAGATGGCTAACGGTAGGCTTGGTGTGTCAGGATGGAGAGCAATTGCTCAGCCTGCTGGGACGCCTCATTGCTCAGGTGATGGAGCCGAGTATTCTGTATTTATTCAGTAATCTTGCTGTGAGCCATGGAATTGGGTCCTGGTGTCAGGCTTGGGCAGGGAGGCTGGCAAGTTATCTCTTCTAATCCTGAAAGAGAGTTTATTCTAATAGCTGACCCTGCAAGGTAGAAGCCAGGGTGAGTGCTGCTCTTACACATGGTTACTTTACCATACGCTCGTCAGGAGGGTATTGCAACTCTCACTCAGTTAGAAGAATTATTTCAAGAGTATTCCAGATTTTTTCCTCACATATAGCTCTTATCAGTTCCCACTACTCTCCATTTGTTTTCTCCTTGTCTTCCTTCCCTTCTCTGCTTTATCTTGGATTAGATCTTCTTCCATGTCACATCTGAGTGGTGCTGGCACAGGTTTTTTCTCCAGAGAAGAGGGATGCACCTGGTAAGATAAATTCTGCTGCAACATCCTGTGGACAGCGAACATTAACCAGCAATTAGTGTGACCCTAGCTCTTTGTAGTGGTGTAATATCAGAAAACCAGACAGTCTGCAATTTCTGTTGGTGGATTTACTGCAGTCACTTGGTGGGGGCGAAATAACCATTAGAGCAAGCGATTGGTGACTAATTGTACTTCCCCAAGGGCCTGGACTTTTCTTGGAAGTCTTTCTCAATGCTAGACTTCTCCCAAGGAACTCCTGATAGTTTCTTGCCAGCTCACTCCTCTGGCTTCTTATCAGCCCTCTGAGCCATGAATCCCAGGTGTGTGCTTAAGCACCCCAGGCACCCAACAAATTGCTGGCCATTGTACCCAAGTTCAGAAGACCTTGTTTCACACTTGTGGCTTTTTATATGCTTTTTGGGGGTGCAGGCCTTTGAAGAAGTAACAGCAATGGATTTTAAACTTATTTGAAGGAATAGGTGAAAGAGAAACCATGCCAATTTTAATCTGAACCAGCTCCAGTTTCATTGCTATGTGCCAGACTAGCAGCTGGAGAACGCTCGGGAGCATGTTATGCTTTGATGTTTCCAAAATGCAGTCCTGGGGGATTTCAGTGTAACCAAAAATGTTTGAAGTGCTGGCCTCTAGCCACAGTTTGGTGTGTGGAATATTTCTGAAAATCTTCACAGTTCTTTATGGAATTGGAGTGTTTTTTTTCCCATGCAGCCCCAGGCAGGACTGAGTCGGATGTACTGGGGAATTGTCTTACTGTCTTATGGCACCTCTAATTCATAACTCCAGGGCAATAGCGAAATGCTAAGGATCAGATTTTCAGGATTTAACTCTAACTGAAGTTCTCATTCTTATTGTCTTGGAGAAAAGGAATATCCAGTAGTTCACATTCCTTAACTTCAATGTGATTTATGATCCCTAGGTTTTTATAAAGTGGAAGAGTGATATAAATTCAGTTTCTGTAAACACATCTCTGCTTCTGTACATTCAAAAAGCCCTGCAAAAAGAAATGCTGCTTTCTTTTTTTTTTTTTTATAAGGCAGTAACGTGTCTCCTCAGTTGAAGTGGCTGTAAAAGGTAGAATACAGAATGAAAGCCATTAGATGAATTGTATTTAGCATGTTTCTAATTCTGGCCTGAAAGGAATTAGTGTCACAGATGAGGGAAAAATAACTGTACTGTTTTGTTGTTCTCCAGTGAAGATTTAGGTATAAATGTGGGTTCTGGAGCTAATAAGATATTAGCAAAGAACAGACTTTTTCATCCATTGTTGTTAGTGTGGCTTTAATCAGCAAACCTCAGAGGGACCTTGTCTCTGGACCTTATAAAGGGGCTTTACGAATGGAGGGCTTTTCCCTCTCTCTTCACAGCCCCTTATTATGCTTTTCTTCAGAAGTACCTTCTAGGTCTGTTCCTGCCTTTGGATTGCTGAGCCCTCACACTAATCACTGTGAAACTTTTGGCCAAGATATGGGTTAAAGAGTCAGCCTTGCAGTAGAAAATCAGTCTCTTCTGACACTGTCCTAATTAGTCCTGTTATTAGGCTTTGCCACTAATTGCCACAGGTGAGGTCTGACCCTAATAAAAGCCACCCCCTTTGGCGCGGTGCCTCCACCATGCCATGAGCCGGGTGGCAGAGCGGCAGACGCTCTGGATGGAGTTACACGTGCAGGAATTTGCCTTTGCACCACTTCACTGGCCACCGCCGCAGATGGCAGCCTGCAAGGAGTAATGTAGCGCGAAGCCTCCTTCCTGGATGTCTGGGCAATTTGATTCAGGGGCTGGTGCCGTGCTGTGTTTGCTCAGTGGGGCATCCCAGTCTTCAGGTGCACGAAGTGCTGCCGCAGCCTGCTGTCACTAAAATGCTTTAGATTAAAAGCCTTGATCACCTCCCGTTAATGCTTCACACCAACGGTGCTTTTAAAAGATTGTCTTGATAAAATGAGCGACCTTCACATCCAAGAGTTTCAGAAGTGCCAGTTATGCCCTTCCATTAGATTATTATTACCGGTTATAATGTCGTGCTATAAATTGTATTAAGATCAGGTCTAGCACCCAGACAGAGCTATCTTTTCTCCCCAGTCTTCCTTTCACTGGGACCATGTTTCTCTTTGTGCTCATTCAACAACAGTTCACACCTTCACAGTCTCCTGCACTTTACCCTGAATTTTGCTCCTCAGCATTTTTTAAGCTGGATAGAGTGCTTCATCCTCCAAAGCAGCTTCAATTTTCATGATAAAAGCAACTGCTAGTTTCATGTAGGTGGTGTCAGGTGCTTCTGGTCCATCAGCCAGATGTAGAGTGTTTTCCCTGATGCTGCAAAAATAGGAGAGAATTTTCTGAACAAGGCTGGGGATAGGGAAGAGGACAAACTCGAAATAAGTGACCGTAACAGTGATTTTGTTTTTTAAAGGGCCCTTGCATGCCAAACAGGAACCTCTTGTTTTTCAGGCACTGCATGCGCTTCAATTGGCTGATGCTTACCTCTATGGCTGAGTCCTTAAAGCTGTTTCCTGATAAATCACACAACCTCATCTTGCTGTGCCTATGAATATAACGCAGCAGGGAGGGACAGTGCTGGGCTCAAGACAAGCTCAGAAACTGTAGTGAAATGTCTCTGAATTAAGCAGTGTTTGTGCGTCAGGCATGTTTGAAAAGCCCATTTGCTGCTCATGTTATGATTTGAAAGAATCACCAGTACTTCTGTCTTGGGCAGTCATTCATTCTTCCTTCCCTGGTTGTTCTGTACAGGCTTCTGTACAGTATTTTTGCTGCCATTCAGTCATCTGCCAGAGCCTGCTTCTGAAGCCCTTTCTTGAATAGGTATGTCTGATTTGGTGGGTGCAATGGTGACCCAGTGGCAGTGGTTATGTTCAGGTTACTTGTCTGAATCACTGTGTGTGAAGCCCTTTGTGCTTTTCTCGGTGCACGTGTCAGACTCTGCTTTGCTGGGTGGCTTTGGAGTAGTCACAAGCTGTACACTTTCAGCAGCCTCAGTATCTCTCCAAAAGCTCTCAGCATTGTGCAGCGTTGAGCAATCCAACAACGTCCCAAATGACTATAGCAGAAATAAAACCCTATGGTAGGTCCAGTTGGCAATTTATAATCCCAGATTTGCCTTGGGCATGGTATTTCCAGCAAAGGCTTAATCCTGTGGTCCTTATTTCATGCAAGTTGAACCCTTGATGTGATGCATAAACCTCTCTATAAATGTGCTTCTTTAGACACAAGGAAGCTGACGGTGGATATTTACAGAATTGATATACAGAGAGTGAAAATCCTCCCAGAAACGGCTTCCCTGCCCAAGGGCATGACTCTTCTGCTCCTACTTACCGAATTAGCACTGTTGGTGGTGATGCTACAGACCAGTGGAGAGGAACCTGCTCTGGAATTATTCATACAATAAAGCTGGCAGGGTTTGGTCCAACTTCAGTATCCCATCTCTCCGCTGGCCTTTGAAAGCTCACCTTTCTGGCTACATTTACGACTGAGCTTTATGGGTTTTCAGAATGATTTCTGGAGCTCTTTCTGATCAATACACAGTAGCGATCCCTCTCTAGAGGGCATGTTCTGACATGATATTACCCTGCAATCCCTTCTCTTCTTGGTTTATAACTCTCCTTAATATTTAAATGGGTTTTTTGCTGCAGTGCTTGTGCCCCATTTACCCAAATAATCTATAACTCAATGACTTCTAAATCCACTTCACAAGTTGTTATATTCATTATAAATGAGTTGTAGTGCAACCTGCATCACAAGTAGATATTCTCATCTGGAGGTCTGTGCTGAGATCCAGCACGAGCAGCAAATATATTAAACCCATAAAACCCCCCAAGACGTACCGTACCATACAAAATGAGCTCTAACTACATGCTTTATTCTTCCTTATCACTTATATTCACCAGCCATTCAATGAAAATGTACTCCACACACATCAAGCAGCTGTTCACGCAGCCACAGCACCTTGTGCAGCTCCTATCGAGGTTTTGCGAGCGGCTGGCGCTGGTAGCAAGGCTGTTTGGAGAGAGCTGGGACACCCAGGCCTCTGTCATTAGTCGTATGAGTCTAACTGCTCGTGTAGGAGGGGCCAAATCCAGCAGCGTCCTGGGCCCTGCAGTGCAGGAGGAACCAACATCCCGTGTTGGTTTCAAGCCTGTGGCTGATCTCACTGTTTGCAGTGTTGCCAGGCTCACCGGCTGCTGTTTCAAAGTTGAAGATGCAACTTGGTATTGAATGGCCGAAGGATTTAAGGGCCAAGGATTCAGACGTGCCTCTGTGTCTTTGCGGGCTTTATTACTCTCACAATCAGCTTCATCTGCCCAAGGGCTTTGTCTGCTAGGGTTTTAGCTACTTCTAAATCTCAAATCCCAGCTGATTGCTGTGCTAAAGCCAGCTTCATGACTGCTCCACTCCCAAAACGCTGAGTATCTGAGAATCCTGTATAGATGTTGCTCTTGAGATTTAACTTTTTAACACTCTCTCTCTCTTTTTTTTTTTTTTTTGA
>VWZK01016157.1:472952-547792 GCA_013396935.1 Baryphthengus martii
TTTTTTAATCACCATGGAGTAGTAGATTTAAAAGGGATTTGAAAAAAGGAAATCTGGAGTTTGGAAGACTCCCTGCCCCGTTCTGACAATGAATGAGTGAGAAATATTAGAACTTGGCAGTATTCCTTTGCTTGTAAAATTTGATAGATTTAGATTTGACTGGTTTGCCTTGGATTGAGTGCGAATGTTATTAGTGCATGAAATTCAATGAGCTCTAATGCTATTTAAAAGCCCTAATGAGAAGGGTGCTTTTGTGTCAAATTCTATTGTTTTTTTCTTCCTTTTCTGCTTTCCGTATTTGAAGAGCTCTAAAAATATTTTTAACAGCTAAGGAGGGAAATAGACTTTTGTCTGAAGGACTTGGGGGAGGAGAGGAGTCTGGGGGAAGGAGAGTGTATTGATTTGGTTCATAGCTTTTACTGTATGTATGTGTTCTCCTGTGAACCATTAAATTGTGAGTTCACTTGGGTTACAGCTGGTGCTAATTGTGATCTGAGTTTACTGACTGGCCTCCTTGTCTCTCCAATCACGAGTCATTGTCTTTCCTGTCTGTTGAGATTTTTGTGCGATTTACGGGAAAGTATCAGCTTAAAGGACAAAGAATTGAGATGATCACTTTTTACAGTTTTGGTGTTTCTTTTTTTTTTTTTTTTTTTTTTTTTTTTTTTTGTCCCCTAGAAGGATCTTTTGATTAAATGCAATATTCCTGTTCATAAGTCACTTTGATTTTTGGTGGGATACACAGCTTCTACAAAATTTAATGTAAGTAAAACTTGTATTTATTAAACAAAAATCCATGAGGTGAAAAAAATCGTAACTAATATTTTTTGATCTGAATAAAAATAACTAGTTTCTGGAACCAAATTGAAGCACCTTTCAGATCCAAAAGCTTGGCAGGTCCTTGCACAGAAAACCCTAGGACAAGAAACCCCAAATATACTGTTTCCTTCTTTCTCACTAGCCTCTTCAAGTGCATACTTTATGTCAGCAGAGAAAGGAGCCTTCTTCTAACTGAAATAAATCTGACGACAATTTACTTAATATGAAGTCTTGTGTAATGCACTCTTTATCTCCTGTGTAGAATTTCTTTTTGACTTCTGACTTAGCTGGAAGCACAAACAATTACTCCTGAAGCAAGGAAAGCTTGCACTCCCATGTTTGAATGTCTCACTTTGGCCACACTGCATGGACGAGAGAGAATACTAATTTTCAAAAGATTCTACGTCAGCCAAAAGCTGGGTTTTCAGATGGGTTTTGCTTGCTAGATCTGGTGCACAGATTGAGCCGAACCATCCAGAATCCTTAAAGTATTCCAGTTTGCACCTTCACAAGGGCTGTCTGGGCTGTGTCCCAGAGCAAGGAGATGAGCTGCTCCAATGTGTAGCTGAAAACTGTCTGTACCTTGTGGCCTTGAAGCCATTTGCTTGGCTAAATATTTCCTAGAATAAAGCAAAAGATGGTTCTGAGTCATCTGGCCTGACTTGTGCAGAACCCAGTTAAGTCACTGGTGGAACTGGTGCAGCAAAGCTCTGGAACAGTCCTCCTATTATCTCTTGAACAAGTGTAGGAAGCTCAGCATGTTGCAGGGTGCAGTCATTAGTAAAAATCTCCTCTGACATTGCTTGTGGCATTGTGCAAAATATTAGAGATCAGCAAATAATTATTACTAATTATGTCCAATAGTGGCTTCAAATCTGTGGCTATTTTTTGTTTTCTGATGTCCTACTCTGGTTGCCCAAAGCAGAAGTCCTAAAACACATTGCATAAGGCAGCTCTTGCGGTTTAATGTCTCCTTCTTCTTGAAAAGGATAAAGTCTCATAAATCATTCACAAGAGCCTGGTCTCTGCAATCACCTAGTCGAGGCTACAGGCTTAAGAAAGAAAAAATAGTCCACTCAGTCTGTGGGTGCCTCATCTCCAGCATTAACTGGTCAAGTTTTCATCATTATCACTTGGCTCTTCCACAGGTGTTTTTCCGAAGCTCATTTAAGAGACAGCTAAAAAAGAAGTATCATTATTCATCGAGGTATCAAATGTCTTTCTGTATACATTAAAAACAACCAACCTCTCTATATAGTTCAAGGATCTATTATTGTTCTATTAATCATGTGACATCTGCATATTGGGCACAGGGTTTTGTACCCTGGTCACACTCAAGGGACTGTACCACTGTTATATTGCTGGCACAGCCATTTTTCCGAGGTAACTGGTGCACAAGGGCAGTGCTATATTAAGTGCAACATATGCTAGAAATCAGAAATGGAAATGCCTCATCATTGCAGTAAGAGCACTAAGCCAAGGCTTAGTTAGCAGCTGGGACACAATATAAAAATAGTAAACCTGGGTGAGAAAGGCTTGTAGGAGAAAAATGCAATAAAAGAAACAGGAACTTCTGATTTTCATTTTTCGAAACTGACTGGGGAAAACATTCTTGCATAGATTTTTTTTTATCAGTGTAGAAACAATGGATCCCCAAAATGAGTCTGTTGAAATCATCAGTGAAAAATCTCAAGAGTTTTGGCTGAATACTCTTGCTCTATTCTGAAGTGGTTATTCTTTTTCAGTTAAAAATAGAAAATTTCAAGGAAAGAAGATGCTTCTTTTTAAAATCTGCCTTTCATCAAAGTACAAGCAGAAAAGGCAAAACTTCTGAGATAAAAGTTCTACACATTTTCCAAGTATTTTTTCTTTACCGTTATTTGTAGAGCATATTACCAATACTTTAGGCTTTTTTTTTTTTTTTTTTGGCTGGGTGAAAAGGGTAAATATAATCCAGAATATCTTGTTATAAATCACAAAGGAAAACATCTTCACTGGCCCTGAAATAACTGTAGATACTCAGGGAACCTAAAGATAGGGACCACACTGCACTACCACTAAACTGAATGTGGGACAGGGAACTTGTGCCTCAGGAGGGCTCTGGGACAGTGCAAGTGTGGCATTAGTCTCCTTCACTCTACAGAGATGTACTTAGCTTCGTAACAGTTGAACTTGATCATCTTAAAGGTTTTTTTCCAACCTAAATGATTCTATCATTCCCAAATGGTCCTATAAGCAGAGTGCTATGCTGCTTTTCTGTGGTTGGGATGGGTGCTTTAATACTTATAATCTATGTCAGAAAGAAGTGAGCTCAAACAGTTGCATGTTAAACCCAGCCGATAGTGATGTGACTCTTTGGTTTGCAGTAGCCAGTGGCGCAAACTGAATGAGCTTCTGACCCTAAATCCTTGAAAGAGCAATGATGAGCCTTTTGGAACTGTACGGACTAGGCTGCAAATTGGCAAGGCCGAAGGTGTCTAGAAGGGAGTAGCCTGTGGGGCACGAGAAAGAGCAGGGACATAGCAATCCCAGAGCCTGGGAAAAGAACATGTTTGGGTTGTGAAGGAATTTTTCTGTCCAAGGGAGGGGTTTGTGTTCAGGAAGAACACAACAACCAACTCAGCAGCTGAGCAGTCTGCTGATTGTATGACTACGCTGACCCCAGCAAAAGTTTCTGCAACTCCATATGCGATCATTGGGCAGCACCTGGGATTTGGCACACTGGGCACTAGTTCAGGCTCTCAGGATTCAGCTGAACAGAAGTTTGTTGCTGAATTGTTATGTTCGATTTAATATTACAACACATAGCTTCCTCAGGATGCTTCATGCCTCATTGGCTTTTGTAGCACCATGTATCAAGGTGCTGATTGCACAGAGTTCCCCAAATAGCACTCTTAGAGCCGGCTCCTGTTTAGGGAGCACCCAGTACCCTCCCATCCGCTGTACCCAGTCCTACACCATGGCTGGGTGGTACATTGGATCCTTTCTCTCCTCTTTCTTGGCAGGGTTGCTTGTAAGCATGATCATTCCTTGACCACTGCAGGACTCTCACTGTGTGGAGGGTGGCAGGGTCTGCGTAACTGCTGCGCTGCTTATACCGTGAGGCTGTAGCCCTAAAAGCTATTTAGATTATTCCCTCAGAAGTGCGGTGATTGACAAGAACTCACACAATAGTTGTACCTTTTGTTTCTATCCAGCACTTCACTGTGAAATGCTATGGACTACCCAGAAGTAAGGTCAGTATGGGCAACTTCTCTTTTGGCTACTGAGCATCTGTCTTTGGAAAAGTTGAAAAATAGTCTTGAAACTGCTGGTAATGGGAATATTTAAGTCTTTAATAGGCATTTAAAAAAAAACAACAAACACCTTTTGTAGGAATTTACAGATTTTGTTAAAAGAACCAAACCAGGGTAGCTGTGCTTTGCTTGGATTTTAGGTCTTTCTTATGGTCCATTCTTTTCTGCTTCTCAGATGTGCCCCCTCCTTTTCAGCAGCACTTCAAGTCTCTTGAATACTGTCTCCCAGAACTTTGACACTTTATGGGAAATACAGCATGTTTGAGGATCCGGCATTGTAGACAAGAAAGGAACTACAGTTCCTATGAGGACTAAAAGGATCTATGTTTGGCCAAAATATTCCTTTTCTTTGAAGTTTTTAGGGGAATGAAAAAAGACATCCACAGTAAAATTTTAATGCATGGTGAGGTGGTAACTACTGCTAACAGTTTCCACTTCAAATTTTATTTGTTTCTTCCAGTCTAGTTGTTCTTTGTTGCATTACTAGGTAAAATAATATGCCATGGCTGGTGAATAAACTCAGAAACCTGACTCTAGGGGAGGTCTTCTTCATTGATGTCTGAAGATACTGGTGTTTTGCTGTTGAGATATTCAGCTCTTTGTTCATTCTAAAGTCTTCAAGTCTGATCAACAGGTGCAACTTTTTCTGATAGATTTGGAAGTTATGTTTCACTGTGGCATCAGTTTGTAGTCTGGGACTTTATTGCTATAGCTGTTCTTGTGCAAACTGAATGGGCTGATGATATTGTTGGATTTCTTTTCTTTTCTTGTGTCTTCATTATTCACCCTCTTTTCACAGCAACAATGATTCTTCCAATACTATTTCACAAAAAAATCAAAGTCTTTAGACTTGCTGGGTCTGACCAGAGTCATGTGGAGAGTGGTGACCAGGCCTCTACCAGCCCTATCAGTGTCACTGTAAGAAACCTGATGTTTGCTGAGGCTAAGTAGGAAAATCTTCCCTATGCAATCTGGAAAAGCTGCCTCAATGGTTTACTTGTTGGAAGAGCTACTGGAAGCATTGATTTAATGTTCTAGATGGTACTTGTAGCCCACACACTGACCTGAAACCTCATCAGCACAGTCTGCCCTGGGTCACAAAGGCCAGTAACCTGAGAAAGGTTGAAAGCACAAGCGTTCTTCCGTGCTATGTAAGCCTCCTCCTAGCCTCTGAAAGACAGAAATTGGTGCAGCACAGAGTTCTGCTAATGTTGGATCCGTCATAAGTATATGTTGGTCATGACAGCTTGATCTCTCTGATATGATGCATTGCAGCGGATATAATTTAAATATGTGCCTTGAGAGAGCACTTGAAGCAGCAGAGGATAGTAACTTTGTGAATTATCTCAAGGATGCCCTAAAAAAACTTCCATCAGTGGCGTCATCCTGCTGTGTGGTATAAGCACAAAGACCAGTCAATGAGCTGTCTTGCTCCATGTTGAATTTGCCAACAACTACGTTTCATCAGACTGTCTCTGACAGTCCTTTGAAAACAGCAACATGCAAGGGAGGAAATGAGGCACACGAAGACAGCAGTATTGTAATAAACTCATGACCTTGCTAACCTCTGGCCCCGCATTCATTAGAACAATATTGTGACCAAAGAAGACTACAGCCTTCAACAGATGGAAAGTCAATACAGCCTTGCTAAAGGATAATATATTAATTTCATTTGCACAGCTAAGAAAATCCATAATACACTAGTTATAGTGAACATGTTCTGTCCTCTAATTAGACCTCTTAGAAAATTTTAACAGAACTGTATAAGAAGTGAGAAAGAAATAGTAGATGTTCATCAAATTAGGAGAAGAAATTGCCTGAAAACGGCATTGGGGAGACCAAGCTAGACAATTCTTTAAATAATAGCGTTAGAGAGACAATGAAAACAGCCCTATCAAAATAGAATATATGTGACAGAAATTTTATAAAGCTTCACAAGGCTCTGCGTATATAATATGCAAGCTAGGAATATTGGATTCAAAATAATAAAAAGCTCCCAGTCAAGCTCCATCTCATTGCAAAGAGCTGTAGCGGCTTTAGGCAGACGCTAAGAGGTTGCAAGCAAGTGCTTAAGCAGCCTTACATAAGGGATAAATAGGATGGATCCACATGCAGTAGAAGCACTTCTTGGGATAAAGAGAATCTCCCCAAATTACACTAGTGGCAAAGCTGGAAGAAGCAATGGCTTCATCTGAGGCTACTGTATGAGCTACAGCATAAAAGGGCAACTAATTCTCAGGCTATACAGTGAGTAGATTATAGGATTGAGGACTTTTTTGCGTTTGGAAACCAAATGCATGTTAGAGCTGAGAAGACTAGGGAGGAAGGAAGATCCTTGGAGACAATAGCCTGTGGGTATTGGATCCAGCTGCTCTCCACAGCTGTACGGATGATTTTTCTGTGTACTGGAGAATCATTTGTAGATACAGTCCTACCAAAAGGTGCGACGACACTGCACAGAACAGGCCTGATTTTCACCTTAGCTATGCATATATAAGTTTAATTGTATGACTCTGTATCCAAAGAGACATCTGGATTGCTACACCAGGCACCGCTTGCTTCAAGGAGAACTTTACATGGTATGTGGTTCTAAAAATAGCTCTGTAATGGTCCTGCCTGGTGTGTGTGCATGCACACACATTTGTACACTCCTATGATGAAGAGGGACATACACAGGCTCCCTCTCTCAGCCCCACATCTGACTGCATGGTTATACATTTCAAGACCAACACAACATGTGATGCATCCTGCTTTTTCATAGAATACTTCTCAAAAATAAAATGGAAAGTTTAATCCTTCTGCCTAACAACACCCCCCACCCCTTTTTTTTTTTAAACCTTCTCAAATGATGCTTCTTCGTGCTGTAATTTAGGATCTGTATAAATATATTCTGCTACAAAGGGTGATAATTACCACGCCCACACAATTTTATAATACACACATCTAATTGTAGTACAGTTATTTGCGGCAGCCAAGCACTGAAAATACACTTTTATTGTATGCCTCTAAGCAACAATAAAAAAGTCTTTTTATTGCTACCTGAATGTATACTTTCAGGGCACTTTTATTTCACCTAACTAATCTGCTTTTAGATTTTTTCCCTTTGTGTGGCTTTCAAAATTCTCTTTCTGCAATTAAAAATATAGGTAATTAGTAGGGACATAAAAAGACTCTCTGGGAATGTCTTGTCAGTGTCTTGTCTTGCAGAGATGCCCAAGTTGGATCCAAAAAAGGCAAAAGACTTTCCCATTGGTACAGGAGAAGGAAATTCAGATTACTGCTATTTCTTGTGGGTCAGCCTGGTCAAGGGTAGGACCTTAACCAAGGCAGAGGGATAGTAAGTTCTATTTATCATCCTTTTATATATGCCTTGCTGAAAGAAAAGCTAGATCCTCCACTCCCTTTCTCTCCTAAGAAGCAACAGTCTCTTCCATAACAAACTCCTCCTCCCAGAGGTTTTACCTTGCATTGTCCACTAGTGCTACCGTTTGCTCCCACTTCCTGGTCAGCACAGGATGTTGCTCTGATCTGAAAAAGGCCCTCAGAGGCAATCAGCTATTTCTCTTTGCATGTAAATCCTGGTATTGTTCTGGGAATGGTTTGCCTTGGGCTGTCACCTACAGGCAGTCCATAGAGTTTCCCTATAGGCTATTCCTTTGTCTCCTCTGAGTTCAAGATGTGATCTATCCAACCTCTTCCTGCCTGTGCCGGGTAGTTCATTCCTAAATCCCTTCCGAAGCCAGTTCTTATCAGAACTTGTTTAAGGATTTGCCAGAGAATGAAGCTTGAGATTGAAACTCTCACTCCTTCGTATACTCTTAGCTCCTGAGATTCAGGATGTCTCAAAGAATTATGGGCTGTGCCACAGGCCTTCACCACCTAAACAGACCGATTTTCTTGCTACTCATCTTTTGCAGGGGTGAAGGAAAACATTTAGTGCAATTGGAGGGAGCTTTAGGCCAGGTTACCAAGGGTCCTGCCTCTGACCAGGTGACTGTGATCATTTTAAGTCTAGCCAAAAAAAAAATCTCCTTGGGCAGAAATCATAATTTGCCAAAGTCCTTACTGAGTCAGGAAGAGATTTTGCCTTTGCTTGCTGGAGGGAGACAGAAGGAAATGGCTGCGACACCCCCGAGTGAGACATTCAAGGAAAGTCTCCTCATGTGCAGTGTGTCAGGGGGCGTTGCTGGGTGAGTCACACTGGTTTTTAGCAAGTTCTGTGCAGAGCAAGGCCTCTGCACTTCTTTGAGAGATTTACCCTCTTGAGGTTAAGCTGCTACAGTTTCGACTGTGGAGGGAAAAAACCTCCACCGTTCAAAGGCTGAGTTTCAAAGTTAGGCTTGTGCGTGGGATTACAGCAAAAAGATTGGAGCTAGAGGGAGAAGCTAGAAGAATGGGGCATGGAGAGAGTTGGCACTGAAATGTTGTGTGATAGCCTGCTCAGCAGCCAGCAACAGCATGGACCTGGTGTGGTGTTGCTCGCTGCAACATGCCTGGTGCTGGGACATCAGAGCATGCTCAGAACCTTATCTGGGGATCCTCACATTTCAGCTTCATGGATTAGAGCAGGACTTTGCCAGTCTTCAGCTCTGTCCTCAAGGTGTTTCCCTTCACCCTGTCCAAAGACTTCCCGTTAAAAAGGGTACGTAAGCAAAGCCTTCAGCTCCCTAAGCTAGTGAAAGGGTTTGAACGTGCCCTGCTCACTGTGAAAGGACACAGATACTTACACCCTGTTGCAGTGCAGAAACCGCCTGCCCTGGTGCTGCTGTGGGACCTACAGGAACCCTGGAGGTTTCCAGCATGGTGGGAATGTCAGGACTCCACCGCCCCGTGCCACCATACTGTCCCCCAACGGGCACCCTGCACCTCTCCTATGGCTAAAGCAGGGGCAGGACCAAGCTGCCAAGTCTCTAGGGGCACAGTTGCAGCCCAAATGCCTCCTGTCACAGCTTGTTGCCAGAAGACAATTAATCTAATTGCCTAATTTAAGGGACCAGGTGGAGAAACCCTTTGGAACCTGCTCCCCTCCCCCAGCTCCTGCCCTCTCTGGACAGTCTAGTTTTCACTCAGGATTGTCCCTGTCCTCCTGTCCTTGTTTCTCTTTTTCCCCACTTCTGCTCTCTCCATGAGCTTCCTAGCATCAGCCCCTCCAGTCTCTTCACCTCTCTGTTTTTCCAGCACTTCCTGAAACCAATTTTCAAACCAGCTCTAACTGTGAATCTTCTCTGGGACCCTGCTGTCTACCTTATTTATTCCATGATTGTCACCATTACGAATTTAAGAAGGTGTCACTGAAGCCCAGCACCAAGGACTTTTGTCGCATAGTCACAGAGCAAACTCGCAAAACTTCAGCCTGACCCAGCGTTCTGCACTGTCTTTCCTATACAATGACAGTAATAACTTTGTTGGTAGTCTAGCTGTCTTCATTGATTCGTTTAGATTATTTTTGAATAATCTTGCTCAGCATCTTTTTAAGGTCCTGCCTAATATTGATTAGAAAATCTTAAAAACATTAGTTCATGGGAGGTAAACAAATATGATAGAAGTGTTGAAGAGAGATATATCAGGTGTGCCACCAAAATGTAGGTCACGTATCGATTTTTGTCTGTCTTTAAGCCAACGTGAGCTAAGCTGCACTGAATAAACAGCTGGAGACATGAGGAGACTGCAGAAAGTTGATACTTTGGAGACTGTTAAACTTGACTCCAACTAGAAGCAACACTGTAGTGTTTAGAGCAGCAGCATGGTGCAAAGTCCAGGGCACTATGATAACTATGCTCAGTGAGAAAGGTGGCACATTCCTTGGGAAATAAAGGCAGGTGTCTACCAGAGTCCTTCCCCACAGAGTTAATGGGTATATTAGTTTCTCTTTGAGAAGAAGATGCTGTTGCACCTTCATAGGTTTGTCAGTCTGACTCAACAGATGAACATGAGGAATGGCAGTTACCTTTGCTGGCAAAGTAGGTGGCAAGTACCACCAACACTGGTGTGGTGTGGTCATAGAGCTGCCCAGAGCTGTGAGGTTTTAACCTCAGCAGGAGTAAGTCTGAAGAACTCTGGAAAATCTTCCCAGGGCAGATAGGCAGTACATTGACTCAGAGTTGCATGGCTGTACTTATGCTCCAAGACACAGAACCCAGGTGTCTCGGCTTTTGCGTCTGCTCTGTGTTCCTTATAAGTTATTGAGTGAATGGGAATTGAGAATATCCCTGTGAATATTCTGATTTGACAAGTACATGCACAGATAATATCAGAAAGCTTTTATTATGGAAATAGAGATCAGGTTAAAAAGCCAAGATCCCTGTTTATTAAAGCTTGGGTTGCATTGTAATGTGTTACATTTGGTGACTCACCCTGCGAGTCATCAGGACACGCATGCTAATGCCGTGATGCAGAAGGCTGGGTAATGAAGAGCGAAAGATCATTCCAGCTAGGAAGATGACCGAAAGAGCTCTGCTCATCCACTACCTGCATCTCTGTTATGGCTAATGTGTAGAGCACCTTATCTGTATCCCTGATCTGCCTAAATGCATGACTCACACAACAGGCCCATACCAGAAAGAAGATAGCAAGAGATCTGAATGCTGGGGCTGACAAGCCCCCTCTGGGCCTGCTTACTGGTGGCCAGGGGGCTGAGAGCTGTGCCCCTCAATCCTGTGGCTGAAACTCTGAGCCAATGATGACACTGCAGTCCAAATGCTCTGGGCATCTCCACTGAAACAACAAGGCAGTACTGCAAATAAGATAACTGTCTCCTGCTGGCACCCTGGTCCTGGCTTGTGGTGGGTGTCCGGGAGGCTCAGAGTGGGGAGGGAGCATTTCAGCTGGCAGCCGAAGTGTGCTTTGAAAATGCAACTATATTAAGAGTACGTAATAGGATTGATAGCTCTCCTCCCTTCCTAAGGCGAAGCTTTGTTTGTTTGAAGGAGTGAGTCCTACCATCCGATAGGCATCTGGTGAATGCATTCTGTAGCCTAGAGTGGCTCATGCTTGCATATTGCAAAGTGTGGGGATTTGCTCCTCATCACCTTCAGGAGTGGGGCATTGCTGGAACCCTCCTTTGACTCCTTTTCAAGTATTTCAAACCTGACAAAGCACGAGGAAAGCCTAGAACTGCTAAGCTCCTTTAAGAAATTAAAATGAACACGTGCTCCTGAAATGACAAACAACCCAAGTTAGCACTAATGGAGGACTGTAGAAAGCTGCAGTTCAGTTAACTCTGAAGTTCGACTGACTGAGGGATGTCTGTGTGGATCAGGACTGGGTGATGCTGATGGAGTGTTGCAATATTTTTTTCCTATTGAGTGACAGGCAGCATATGAATCATCAGCTGGTACTGAAGGGGGGTTTACCATCTCCTTCAGTCTCATTTCCCCTTTGACAGGGCTCTCCAGGGCTTGTCACACATGAGAATGTATAGTCAAGGCTTTACTCTTGATTTTATCCTGGGAACAGTAACTGAGTAATTGACTAGATAGGATGGGGAGATAAACATCTTGATGGCTCTTAGGAAAAGATCCAAAGAAGCTCCTGAAAGCCAGATATTGCAGTATCTAAGTACAAGGAGCCTCAATGCTGCAATTCAGCATTTGGTGTGAACAGCCCGTGGGGCTGGAGGAGGGTGAGCACCGAAAGAGTGCCCAAGTGCTTAGGAGGGAGGTGTCTCCCACCTGCTGCCAGAGCCTGTAGCTCCTACAGAGAGACAGGACAGAAATACTGAGGGCTTTGGTGCCCAAGTAGTTTTCTGAATCTGCCTCTTGGCAAAATTCCTGCTTATTTTAGAGCAGTTGGGAATTCATCTGTGCTCTTCATTGGTTTCCCTTTTGGAATCCTGCCCATCCTTTGCAATGGGCAGAGGTAGCCAGGTGAAATGGCTGAACAGCATCCATCTGCGCCAGGATTTTGTAGGAGTCTCTCAATAAACCAGTGGCTCTTTATGTGCTGCTCGGATCTTCCAGTAATGCTGGCCTAGAGACATCTTTAGATGCACACTTTCTTACAGGAGCTGCTGTACCCCCAGCAGCTTCATCTGCCCCTGTGGCATGAGAGCAAAGAGCCTGGCTGCTGTTGCCTGTGCAGAAGTGGTAAATAACCAGCCCTTTCCCACTTCTCTTTAGTGATAGATCCTCTCCCCCTACTCTGCGTGGAGTGGGCAGAGCAGGGTTGAAACTGCTACTGCATAAAGCCTTGTCCCTTGTTTATTCCTCAAATAAACCCTTTCATTTATCAGCTGATGTTTCGGCCAAGCTGTCTTTCCTTTGGGCTTGGCAGAAACTGTTAGGAACTTGTTTAACTTGGTGGAAAGGCTCTGCAGTAAACAAGAGGGGTCCAGCGATGCTGAAGGGTGCTGGGGGTTGTCAGCTCCCTTTTGCAGGCAAGGAAAACCTCACAACACACTAGCCTGCTCCTAACAGTTTGTTACCTCCCGATGTTCATCTACTTAGACTTCAGCCTCTTCACTGGGCAAATGGGAGTAATTTAGTCATTATTTCCAGCAGCAAATTGACTCCATTAGAGTTCAGCTGCCCGATGCTCCAGCTGCTAAAGGGGTGGGAGTGGTGCTGTCTGGCTGCTAGAAATTAGACATCTCGGTTCCTGGTTTGCCTTTACTGCTGTACTTTTCCTCTCTGCATCTCTTCCGACTCAGTCCTTGGTATGATGCTTATTTAACATTTTCTCAATGCCCCAGTCCCCTTTTCACTCCCATGTACAGTGCAACATTGACAGGTTTGTCAGCTTTGCCATCTTGTCCTATGGTCCCTCTCTATTCGAGATGTTCTGCTTTCAGGCAGGGTGTAACAGAGTCACTGCAGACATCTGTTATTAGCCGGGCCCCCTTTGACTTGTACTGTGCAACTCTGCAACTCGTCTTTCCCACCCTCTCTCTACCTTTGGTTCACAGCAAGCGGTGAGCCTGAGGGCACAAAGCATCCTTTCCCTTTACGGCAAATTCATACATGGGCACAGCTACCACTAGGGCTTTGTGTCCAGGAGCAGAAGTGCTAGTGACCCTTTTGTGTTATATTGGTGACTTGTTAAACCTTTAAAGTCCATCTGTTCAGACTGAAATCCTTTTAATGACTGGACACAAACATTTTAGTGCTAATTTTTCAGGGGAAAATCGGTTTGCTTTGAACTTTGGTGCCCGTTGCTCTAGCTGGTAAAGAGTGGACATTGGTTTAGTGACATGAACACAGTTTTGCTGGGGATTGTTAAGGACTGGTGACCAGTGCCATCAGGAGAATAGAACAGATGTGATTTTCTTATCTCTGGCACCCCAAGGCTCTCCTTCCCCATGTTCCCTCGCTGTGTGCCAGTAGAGATGCTGTTTGTTCTAGTAATGGTTTCATTAGGTGATTACAACTCTATTGTTAAACATTTGGTATTTTCCATTCCCTTTCCTAAAGCTGATGTTCATACACGTTTACTGTTCTGGCTCTGGCAAGTTTTTTCCAGCCATTTGAATCTGAACTGCTGCCCCTCTATAGCATATGTTGATACCCCAAAGGATCAGAGTCACAGGGAACCGCATCTTTGAGATGAAACCTTTCAAATCAAGCCACTCTCAAATATCTCGGCTCTGAGCGAGTTCTGAACAACATGTAGGTCAAGAAGTGGAAAAAAAACCCCTCACACAGGGATAACAAAAAATCATGCTGGGTGAAAAAAACAAAACAACTAAAAGTCCTTCTAGAGCTAAACATTTTTATGCAGGCTATTTGGGGGGGGGGAAAGCCTCCAAAATTTTACTCTGTACCTGTCAGGCACAAATGCCAAACAAATAGGAACATGGCAGAACTTTTTCTCGAGTAGTTGATGTTTTCACTAGTTTTTTTATCTGTAACTCAGGAGGGCAAAAACGAAACAGTATACAGAAATTCGAGAAGAACTGGAGTTTATGTCAGACCTGGTACTGGTTTGGGACTGGACTGTTTTTGTGGAAGGATTAGTTTTCTGAGATCCTCACTGTATTTGTGACTAGGACATGGGGCAAAAATAACCCAAAAAAGAATTAAACAGTAAAATTAGCATTTAACACGCAAAGGAAGTTCCCAAGCCTAAACTAAAATATATATGGCACAGAGAAATCCAGGACAGTATAGGAAAGGAGACCTAGAAAGAAGAGGGATGTTCAAAGTGACATACCACAAAAAATGGCACACTAAGCTGAACGTGCTGTGGATTGGTAGCACTGTCCTACTAGAAGAAGATCAGCAAAGCCTGAGATGAGACCTGTCACATCTATTTTCAGTAGACGTATTAGCTCTGACAGCCATCTAGAGTTTTGTGGCATAAATTTAAGCAGTTTGCAGTGAATGCATATTGCCACTAATTCTAATTATCTGTAATTGAGTGGACTGAAGGGGACCAATGTCAGTCCTATAAATGGTCCACGAAGCATGGTTACAGGGTGAGTCTCTGGCCTTGTAGCTTGGTGAAGCAGTGCTGGTGCAGCACAAGATGTCTCCTGTTGAAAACAGGAATGTTAGATATTGAAAGTCAGTGGCGACTCACATCTATATGAAATGCCAGATACAGGAAAGGAGATAAAGCTCCACATTGCACTCAGGGTAGTGTAGAGCCAGGTACATGGCCAGCGTTTTGTGAGAACCATGCTTTGAGTATTTGAAATTGGAAATAATAGCTGCAAACAACAGCAGTGTTATGAAGGCTGTCCCCATAGCTGAGTAGCATTATCATTTAGAAAGACACCTATTCAGAGTAATGGGAAACATAACCAAATCCCAGGAAAAGTGGTGAAAAAGGGTACTGAGAAAGTGTCATGTTCAACAGCCATAGCAAACTGGAATGGCTGAAGCTCAGGCATGATACGGGCAAAACTGATGGATTTACTCCTGCTGGGATATGCTTGTGCTGATATTTCAGGGTGATCCATGGGTACATGCTAGAGGCGCCAGAGAGATTGATTTAACACTGGCTGTGGAAAACAGTGTTGTTAGAGGTGTGTTTCTGAGAGCATCTCTGCCCTCCAGAGCTATTTACAAGTCCGTGTTGTGCTCAGCCTTTTGCTACACAGAGCTGATGGGTCTGTGATACTCAGGATGTCATGGGCAGCAGATGGCACAGCCTTGGGTAATACTCTCCCTCTTCTGTGCTGGGTCACTGCCCACCTGGGGTACAGATGCCATCATTTGAGAAACCACCTCAGTAACAGCACCTTAGGGAACAGTTTGGACTTCACGTGATGGCAGATCTCCTATGCCACTGGTAGGTCAGTTATTTTTGTAGCAAACAGTAGTAGCAATGGACTAATCAGTGCTTGTTTTCTGCAGTTCATCTATCCCCAGATTGCCTCCACAGGGTCATGTTATCATCTTCTCAACTGGATGAAGAGAGGTCTTCATGAAAGCACTATTGCATGAAAGTGTTAAAGCCTTTGAAAGCATTCTTTGGTTGAGTCTTGCATGCTGCTGTTGAGCATACTGACTGCAGTGGTGTCCTGGCAATTTGAGACGGGGTAGGCTTTTTCCTGAGTTTGTTTTAAACTAAAAATGAGGGAAGATGTCCCAGTAGGTTCAGGTTTTAGTACCCCTTTCTGGAAAGCTGATTTCACTCACCATTTCTGCTTTGGATGCAGACTTCGGAGGGAAACAGCAGCTTCTTTATTTTTCCTTTATAGTCAACCCTGGCTGTTTTGGGCCTCTAATGGAAGCAAAGGAGAGGTAATACATATGGATTTGCAGGTTTTTACACTGTTCAACAGGCCCTTGACACGTGTTTGAGAAGGGTGTACACCAACCGGGGAACTTTGGGGTTTTCCCTGGAAAAGGAAGAGCTAGGTTACCCTTAAATGGAAACTACTCCATGAGTCGGAGATCCTTCTCTATATCAGAAATTGGCTAATTGCTGACCAGTAATTTCTGATGTTTGCTTCATGGGTTTCATGCCATGAAATAAAGGCCCCCACATTTTGTTCTGAGCGTTTTGTTCTGAACTGAGTATCTGCTATACTTTTCTGCTGCATTTCCTCAGCTTTCATTAAGCTTTGTTAGCAAAGGCACACTCCAGTGTTTATATGGACTGACACCTTTTCGTTATTGTTGAAGAGGACACAATGCAATCATTTACTGCAATTCGTATTTGTGTTATACCACAACTGCAAAAAAAGGCTTGGAGCACTTGTATTTCCTTGCAACTTTCTGCTTAGCAGCCCTGACACCCCAGGTGTTCATGGGGAGACATCTGGGCTCTGGCTCTTCTTGTCCTTAGACTGTTGTTCCTCTCCCTATGTGTGCACTTACACACATGCACACATGTGCTACCTATGGTTTAAGCGTTTGACTACAAATAGCTTGACTATGCACCTGGAGAAAGCCCTCTACTTTGGAAAACTTTGTGTTTACGTGATTTAGGGGAGGATCTTTTTTCAAATCTGAGCAGCTTGTCTATTCAGATCTCTTCTTTTTTCAACCCTGAGGACCAAGTAATGGTTGAATCATCAAACCAGCTCAAAACAGCCCAAATTCTTAGCTTGGGCCTGCTGAGACATCAGTGTGGGGTTGATGGGTGGATGCCAGGTGTCCACCAAAGGTCCTTCCTTCCTCAGCTGGGCAGGGGAGACAAAATATAATGAAAAGCTTGTGGGTTGAGATAAGGACAGGCAGAAGTGACTCACCACTTCCATCATGGACAAAACAGACTCGACTTGGGAAAAAATTAATTTAATTTATTGCTGATTAAATCAGAGTATGATAATAATAAACAAACACAAATCTTAAAAACAGCTTTTCCCCACTCCTCCTTTCTTCCTGGATTTAACCTGACTCTCTACTTCCACTGCCAGCATGGCACAAGGGGATGGAGGATAGTGTTGTGGTCAGTTCATCACATGTCTCTACTGCTCCTTCCTCTTCAGGGGGAGGACTCCTCACACTCTTCCCTTGCTCCAGTGTGGGGTCCCTTCCATGGGAGACAGCCCTCCATCTTCAACATGAATCCTTCTCACAGGCTCCAGTTCTTCATAAACTGCTCCAGCATTGATCCCTTCCACAAAGTGTAGTCCTTCAGAAATAGATTGGTCCAGCATGAGTCTCCCACAGGGTCACAAGTCCTGTCAGCAAACCTGTTCCAGAATGGGCTCCTCTCTCCATAAGGTGCAGATGTCCTGACAGGACCCTGCTTCCTGTGAGGTCACAGCCTCTTTCAGGTGCATCCACCTGCTCTGGCTTGGGGTCCTCCACAGGCTGCAGGTGGATATCTGCTCCACCATTAACCTCCATGGGCTACAAGGGGACAGCCTACCTCACCATGGTCTTCACCATGGGCTGCAGGAGAATCTATGCTCCAGTGCCTTAACCACTCCTTCTCTCCTCCTTCACTGGGCTTGGTGTCTGCTGGGCTCTTTCTCTCACATATTCTCACTTCTCTCTGTGGCTGCAATTGCCCAGTTTCTGTTTTCCCGCTTCTTATCCCAGAGGCGCTACCACCATTCCTGATGGGCTCAGCTGTGGCCAATAGTGGATACCTTTTGGAGCTGGCTGACATTGGATCTGTCAGATGTGGGGGAAGCTTTCAGCAGCTTCTCAAAGAAGCCCCCCTGTAGCCTCCCCACTATCAAAACCTTGTCAGACAAAACCCCAATACACCCAGGTTCAGTGCCTGTGCATGTTCACTATATTGGCAATGAATAATGTGTGGCTGAAGGGAGAACCAGAGGAAATGAATGGTGGAATTCTGGGTCTGGGGGAGGAATGGAGTGAGGGTTAGGGTTAAAGTGGGCCTATAATGTTATTTTTAAAGTGGGACCTTATGAAAAAAAATATTAGATTGAGGAATGCTAAGAGCTCAGGAAATAGCTTAGTTCTACTTTTTTTCTTCCAGTTCCTCAGTGACGTTAATCATGTGTCTTGGCTAATAAGCAATGATAATTTCTGACCTGATAGGAGGTGAACTCTGTAGCTGCCTGTTTTTCTATTTTTTTTAATATAGGTATAATAATATATACACAAGCCCAACAGGGAAGATTCTTGATGAAAAAGAGAGAAGCGAACTATGAAAGTGTACCCCTCTCCACTCTCTCTGCTGTATCCTATACATCTTCATGCCTCTTTTGAGTGTCTCAGCATCCTCTGTTCAGCCACATTCATCTCCCTCAAGCTGAGGTACTCTCTTCCCTGCTGTAAACAGCACTGTCACCTTGCAGTTGCTCCTCCAGAGTCCAGGAGGAAGGAGTTTACCCTTGACTTCTGTCTGCTCCTGGTCTTTGGCAACTCTTTCTCACTTTCAGGATTTGCTCTCATGTTTCAAGTGACAGATCTCTGCTTTTTACAGTGTGAAGGCACTGGCAAAACTAGAGACATCAATCCTGTGTTTATTTACAGGTCAGGTACAGGACAGGCAATAGCAATCTGAGATTTCCCTTGTTGCTTTACTCAGAACTGACCTCTGCAATGACCCTAACTTTTATGGAGGGTAAGAGGTAGTTCAAACTCTGTATCAGTTGAGCTGTCAACCCACAGAATATCATGCGGGATGGCTCAAATATGCCAAATTGTGTGTTGTGATTAAATGGAATGGTCCATGATCTATTAAGATCTGAGCAAATTACAGCCACATTAATTAAACATAGGCTCTCTGGTTGAGCCTAAGCCACAGATGGCATCCCACAGATGGAATGCCACTCTTGATATTCACAGAGCCACTCAGCCCTTTAACTTCAGCTTGTACTGATTAGTAGAGCAATTTATTTTAGGTGCAGCTATTGGCCTCTGCTGAGGAGAGTGCTCTTAAATGGATATCACTGACAAGGGCCCAGTATACAGAAAAAGGCACAATGGGGAGCAGGGATAATAGAAGTTCCAAAAGTTATCAGCTATTCCTCCATCCTTGCCTTTCAAAGCAGCAGGAAGAGAGTTGGGCACTGAGTTCCCACTGATACTCAGCAGCATTTGGCTATTTTACTACTCTAGATACTGCTTTTTGTCTAATTATAGCTGTAATCTGTTGGAAGATCTTATGATTAGATCTTCTAATACTGAATGTGGAGCTCTTTCATATTGGAAACATTTACACTTTGAAGCTGAGTCCTAAAATCATTCCTGTCTCTCCCTCCAGAAGGCTCAAGTTATGGCTCATTGGCTTTTGTGTTGTCTTTTTGGCAGTGCTTGTGGGAAAGATGCATGGTAGCATTGCAGGGTTTACTTAGCAGGAATGGCTACTGGTGATATCCTAGAGTGGGGCCCCATTCTGTTAAGCACTAGGCATCCTCTGTGTCAAAGAGGGAAAGGATTATAGAAAATAAAATTTCTTACATCTGGCCATGTGGAAACTGATGCATGGATATGAAATGACTTTTCCAAGGTCATACAAAAAATCTATGGTAATGCTAAGACCTAGCACAAGACAGTCTGAGTTCTAGGCCAGCACAATAATGTCAATTATAATTAATAATGTCAGAGGAGGAGGAGGGAAGAATAGAGGAATGACATTTCTGCAAGGAAGAGGATGGCAGGGAATTATTTAACACTTTAAGGCATCCTGACACTGTGTGCAAAGATAAGTGTGGGATTCTAAAATCAAAACAGACTTCTTTTAAAGCACACCATCTCATTTCTAACATTAATTTTTAGTTAGAGAGGTGGGAGGGAATTTGCTATTACTGTCTTTGAAAGAAGGCAGCCTGTTACATCAGTAATTAAGAGCAGTGCTGGAAAGGGCTAGCATGCTTTTCTTTCATCTGCTTCAAGGCTTCTATTTTAACTGTAAGTGGTCAGGCTTGCTTGAAAATGCAGTGGTTGCCCCGATAAAGGTTCATCTTCAGAAATAAGTTGAAGGTAATTTGGAGATTCTGGTATGGGTTCTGACTAGATGGCTTCTGGATCAGAGCCATTGTTTCTTCCAGCCTCTATTGCTAAAGGCAGCACTGGCCAACATCACATAATGGTGCACCTCCCCAAAGAGTAGTGAGCAGGTTAGTGTAAAGCCCTGGAAAAGATGGAAGCTCACTTTTTGGATCAACAGAAAAAGGAACCCAGTGCTTTGGCAACTGTGATGTGGCTATATATGTCTCCCTACATTCAGCACTGAGCCGTGACATACTTGAGGACAGCTTACCCACACCTCATGAAAGAGGCATGACCTTTATGATTGGGGCAAGGCATGAACTACAAAGGTTGGAGTGCAAGGCACTGGAAAGACAATGCTTCCTACTGGTTCCTTCTCTCTACTGGCATTTCTAAGGGGACCATCTGCACCCTGTAATAGAAAGTTAAGACCAGTGTAAAGCTGTGACGAACTAAGGACAATTAGTTTTGTACCTTCATCCTCTTCAGCTGAAGCTTATTTGAGTTCTTTCATGTGGGCTACGGCTGTTTTGGGAGTGCCTTCTTCTGTAAACAGCTGTGGGGAGCACAAACTTTCTTTAGTGCAGCATCTGCAGTTGCTCCTTACTTAGGCAGTAATAGAAGGCTGTGACTGTGCTTTTGTTCGTCATCATGTGTACTGGCTCCAAGCCTAGACCTTTGGTCAGGGCTGCTCACACTTTGCTTCTTGGCAGGAAAGTTTGTGTATTTGAATCCTCGTATTGAACTCCTTGAGTTTAAATATCTCCTTTTAGGTAAGGAAAATAAGGTTTTGATGGAACATCTAGGTACTCTAATCAAGTTTTAAAAAATTTTAGAGAGGAGGATGTGCTGGAGTAGTATAATTGTCATGATTTTTTGGACATTTTTCTCATTTTTGTGAGAAGTGTAGGGTTTAGGGAAACTTCTATTGTCCTGATAAGCCTATGGCCCACTTCACCAAAATATGAACTTGATTGAAACACAGACGAAATTCTCTTGAGCAGAGACTTCACATGTAGCCTAGTGGAAGGTTTCTCCAGAGCACTAAGGTTGATAGCAACAGTACCAGTGTTCAGAGCTACCTTGGGGCCAGTGTCTGCAGACCTGGAGGTTGAGCTGGTACAAGAAGTCTCCAGTTTCACGGTGGGAGCTATCTTGATAACAGAGAACAATTTAATTCTCCCTCAATTTTATGGCTGTGTGGAGGATTTCTTGGAGTCAGGGCTATGGACTTCTGCAGTTCATTTGGAGAAAAATAATGGAAAAATCTGTTTCAGAAAAAGAAATAAATATTTTTTTTCCTACAGGAAACTGACATTTCAAATTTTCATTCATACCCTGAATAAAAGCTATGAAATGTTTGAATTTCCAGCAGCTGTGAAATACTAAATTGTGACCACTTCTGAGTGGAACTATACTTTTCCACTTTGTCTTGTCTTTCTAGTTAATTCTCATTTTCATCTGGAATGTTTTTAGGTCAGAGTTAGCTGAGCTGGATCAGGTGAATTTCCCTGCTCTACTAGATGCTTGTGGGCTTCTGGGGATCCATTAATTCTGTGTCTGTTATATTCTTTGCTCTAGTAAGTGGTTGGGTTGCTCTGCTGGGTTTAATATTCTCAAATAGTGGATCCTTGACCTTAGTCAACCTGAAGTTCTACCAGGAAAGTCAAATTATTCAGATACTGTTAGTTAGCTACCAAAGCTTTTGTTCTGAGACATATTGAAGTCTTTGGAAAGCTTCTCCTGATTTTATTGATTATAGAGTTAGTATTAAATTAATTATTTTTAAAATATGGAACAGCTCTGGCTGGTTTTTTTTTTTGTTTTTTTTTGGTTTTTTTTTGTTTGTTTTGCTCTTCTATCACTTTTGAATAAACATCTTTGAACATAAGCACTGGCAAGGTTTATTTCTAACTGTATTATTTTTACTATAAGGAGTATTTTATATAAATGCTTATAATGCAGATTCCAATTTAAGACTTAGCCATCTTTTCCTTTGGAAAGCATTTTTCTGTGCTTTCTTCCCCAGCTATATAATGTTGGGTGATCTGTCCCTTCCCAAAAGTGTGCTGTCAATATCGCTGGCTGTTACTGCTAATTATAGCCTTTCACAAATTAATAGCCTCCTTTGGATTGTACTCTACAAGAACCACGACTGATTCTGCGGATAGGGAGTGGTGAAACTGAGAATGATGAAAATTTTCCTTCAGAAATACTATTGTGTTTGAAAGTTTTCACCATCTGCTTGCCTTGATATGATGAGGACCAATGGAAGGACAATGGAAAAAAACCCACAGTTTATTCAGAAGGAGATAATGATATGAAAGGGAGAATTACTCTGTCCAGTATCTCACCAGAAAACTCCTGAGGAACTAGTAGAAACCAAATCATACCTCCTTTTCATAAAAAAACACAACATCTTGTCGCAGCTCTGTTGACAGCAAATTGTATTGATTATTTCTCTGTATTCATGGTGCCCTTCCTGACCCTATTTAATTTGGATCCTGTGTGGGCACTTATCTTTGTGGTCACTCTGGTTTAACGTCAGTGTTTGAAAAATGATACACAGCTCCTGGAGTCTTCTTCAAGGGCTTGCAGCCTCAGAAGCCATTAAGCCGTATCACCTTTGGTCACCATCTCTTCTGTCTTATCTCAGAACCGATAAGCTTCCTGTTGCTATGATAATATCCAACAGCATATCACTATGTTGTTGGAAAGAGACTTTCCATTGTTTCTTATCCGAGTGTTTAAATTGTTATGCCCACGCGTGTCATGAAATGCAGGGGGCCTTCAGCAATGGTGCCTCATAGCCAGTTTCTGTGGGGTGTTCTTTTTTCTTCTTCCAGCATACCGCTGGAAGTGGCCCTATTTGCTTTGTAGGACCGTAGCAAGTAAGCTCAGCTCCATGCACAAAAGTCCTATGTATCCAGCTCTTGGCTGGAGGCAGATAAAGCCCTGAATTATGCTATCCATGCTCAGAAGCACTGGAGCGGAGCTGGGAGTCTGGGGGAGCTAAGGATTTGTTTAATGATGGTGGATTTGGCCAGCGTGCCAGCAGGAAGCGGGCCTGAGGCGCAAGCTTCCCACACGGGACGTGGTGCAGAGGAGAACAAGGAGGCAGTTATTAAAGTGGGGCCCGGCAGAGCGAAGGTAGCGCTGGGAGACTTCAGAAGGGAGGTTGTTTTGCTGGAGAAGCCAGCCTGCGGCGATGAGCCCCAGGAGGCTGAATATGCCATCAGAGAAGAAGGAATGAAGCAAGCCGCTGAATGAAGTGTCTTTGAGCCCACTCGGCTATTGGTTTGGAAGTATCCCTTACAATGCAGGCCTCCCGAGGAGTGTGTGCGTGCGGAGGGCTACGTAGTCCTTAGCGATACCTTGGCTGGATGCTGTTAAGTAAGGTTTTAAGAATCAGAAGACAAAGCGTTATAGAATGGAGGGGCTGGGACTGCAAGCCCGCTGCAGCAAAAAGGACTCTTTCTTTCCCTGTCTGCCGGCTGACTGACACAGCAGGGGCCCTGATCTGTCACTAAAGCTTACTCAGCGCTAGCTCAGCCCAAATCACCAATATGATGGTTGACTGGCAGGAGCTTTGGAGGGGAAAAATGGCAATTACAAACTAAATGGAGGTGAAGAAATAATGGAAAAATGGAAGTTATAGAACAAAACTGACCACAGAATGGAAAGGGACTTTCTGGAAACCTAATAAAACATCATTACCTTTGCTAGAAGTACATGGAGAACTGCAGTGATAGAATATGAACTGGAAAAAGTGATGCCTGCCCAATACCGTCTGTAGTCCCAGGATCAGATGATGCTGGCCTTTTCTATCAGCCTTTTCCCTATATTTTCACAAAAAAAAAAAAAAGAGGTAGCACTGAGGGGAATGTGCTGCTGTTCCTATATTCTGCCAGTTTCCCTTCTTCCACTTGGAAGTAGCAGCATGAAAATATGTCTAATTTGAATTTTCTACTGTTTGCTGAAGAAAGGTAGTCTCTACCGACTGTGAATCCCCTTGGGTGTCAAAGAGGGTAGAGGAGAGGGGATGAAGTTAACACGTTTTCAGTTCTCTCTAGATTTTTAGCTTCGTTTTTCCTTACACTTATGTATTCAGTGACCCTTCTTGCTTTTCCACTAGAGATCTGCTTCCCTTGTAGCAGTTCAACATAGTTTGCTATTGGTATTTACCAAGCCATAAGAATTAGAAATTGAAATAAATCTACTTTAGAGTACTTCACCTGTAAGAATGTATAGAAGACCTTATTTACTGTGAAATTAAACCAGGACAGATACCTGTTTACAATCCCTGGCATGAAGCCAAAAAATGTGTTTCATTACTATGCTAGAAAGAAAAACATCCTCTATAGAAATTTTTTTGACCAAAGTAAAAGATTCCAAAGAACTAGAATCACTTTACTCCTTATATTGGATTAACAACTGAAAGGCAGGCAAAAGAGGATGATTTAGTTAACAAAATTATTTTGGATCATGTTCACAAAAAAGCCCTCAACAAATCACTAGCTTGTCCTATGTACCTCTATTTTTACTGAATATTTGAGAAGAAAAGCTTGAAATGACAACAATCATTCCTTTAAAAAAAAGGAAAAGAAAGATGGAAAAAAAGAAGCCATTAGCTAACTGCAGTGTGTCAGCTGGTGAGTTTGATTAGCAGTGCATTTTGTAAGGTTGTGCACTGTCATTTTAATGGTGAATTGTCCCTCAGAAATAAAATATTAGCATGTATCTTACTGCAGAAGTTCAATAATAATAGCAGATAGCGGTAATATATTGCAACCAGGGAGAATGAGGGAGCAGTCAGTAGCAGAAGTAAATACCATCTAATGGTCTATTTGAGGCCTCTCTTGTCTCTCTTAACTTAGCCAGCTGCCAAGAACTGCTTCTGTATTCTATCCCAGATATCTGTGTTTGACTTTCTCCACTCTACCCATGTCTTCCTTAGTACAGAGTATCCTGACTTTGAACTCTACCCAAGAAAGTCTTGCCTACTATACAAACTGGTTATTCAAAAGCAACTGGTAACCCAAGAGTCTTGCTTTTTACATGGGCATGGGATAAACAAACAACAATAATCACACTTCTAATCTAGGATGCTGCTACAGGGATGATCGTCTACTGCAGCCCTAAGCAGCTAATGCACAGCTATGTGTATATATATTTAATGTGATCTCAGAGCAGCGACTGTTTTTTTGGTTTTGTATAGGCTGGGATGTGGGATTGTTATACGGGAACAAAACCAGGTGAGAAGTGATGACGTTCATTTACCAGGTGTGCTGGTAAATTATTAGTGTCCTGAAGTGTGAACTCTGCCTTTCTGATTGGCATACTCCTTACCTTTTCTTCTACCTGCCCATGCAGCGTTGGCCTCCCCATCCCCATGCCCTATAATTTTCTGTTTCAGTCTTTGGAAGGTTGGCAGCACAGTGGGTTGCAGGGATGTGGGTTGGCTCTGCCCCTCCCTGAGCCAGACAGGCATCAGCTCTGTCCTGCTCAAAATCCCTGTAACGGGTGAGCCCTGCTGAGAGAGAGGACTCATTAGCACAGGAACAGTGTGCGCTAATGAGTCTAAATGGCTTTTGGAAGAAGCTCATGGCTTTCCAGCACACAGAGTGGGTGGAGCACTGTACCTCATGGTATCAGCATCTCCCTCACTGGGTTTGGTTTGCTGAAGCACGTGTTTCAGTGGGAAAGGGAAGAAAAATGGATAGATTTCTAATTTCTTGCCTGTTCCTTCCACAAACAACCCTTCCCTGGAGCCTGTAGATTTATCACAGCTGAGAGGGAATTCTGTGGCAGCTTCTTATTAAAATATTGGCAGCTTATTACCGTTTCTTACAAATGATGCAGATGGATCACCGACTGAAGCAGTGCTGAAAGCCAGCTCTGTCTGAGGTGAAATGCTCTTTGTCCATCACTGCTACCTGCACTTTTCCTCACTGGAAACCAGGTTTTAATTTTAATTTTTTTTTTATTTTGCCTACCTCAGCAAATCAAGATTCTGAAAGTTATTTCAGAGGCTCTCTTATCTTTTAACAAATATCTATGGCCTGTAGCTGTCCTGACCTTGAATTGGTTATCTGTGCATTTCTCACATCAAGATTAGATTATTGCGACTCCCTCCTGACAACCTGGCCTGATAAGACCCTGTACAATTTCCAGCTGGTGCTGAATGCGGCTGCCAGGCTCTTGTAATAGAGAGATGATCTCCGCATTTCACCTCTGTCCAAAGTGCTGTGTTATTTGCCAGTTAAGCAATATATCGACTTGAAGAGTTCCCTATTAAAGATGAACTGCATTTTTTATCCATACTCACCCGCATGTGTGCTTTGAGAAGTGAGATGAAAGAATAAGTAGATGCTGACTGCCCCATGTAATGATGACAGGAAGGGCACTTGGCACCTAACTTCATATTACCTACATTACTGACATTATTTGCAGCTCACCTCTAAACAGGATGGCACAAGTCCAGCCTATTTTTTTCCTGTATCTTTTTAATTTCCTCACCTAACAGTAAAAACCTGAATTGGTATCAGCTATGTCTGTAAGGTCCTGCATGCCCTGCCTGGCTGGCTGATAATTCTGTTGTTTCACAAAATTGGATGCAGCAGACTGCTGCTGGTGGGGGTGGAAGCAGAGGGTGGTGCTCTGTGGCTAAATGCTGCAGCTCAGTACCCTGCACTACAGAACGAAGCTTGTGCACAGCCTGCTTTAGCAGACGTGTGTAGATCAGGAATCATCAGATGCCATACACCACAGTGTGTTACTACAAACACTGAGAGGCTGCAGCAAACTACAAAGTGCCAATTAAAAAAATGAGTAGCAGGGGACCTTCGTAGGAGAAAGAGGTGGAAGGGATGATTGAAATGTGATATTGTGCATGATCTAATAAAAACCAAGGTGGGTGAAAGACTTCTTAGCATTTAGATGTTCTTTTTTTTGCCTGTACGTAAAAATATTTTCTGCTTCTGTGATTGATTGGAAAAAGGAGATTTTGTTTTGGTAAGAAAGCTGTTGATGTTCTTGCTTGATTCTTTTTCTCTTTGGAACTATAATTTTTTACATCCTCTATATTTGGGACATATCGAAGAAGAGGAGGAGCTTCATGCTTTTGCAAAATGTTATCCTCCCTGCCTCTCCTAGGCTGATCTGTTTCCTTCCTTCTCCAAACAGGCTAAATCAGCCTCTCTTCCCCAAACGGAGGGATTAACCCCCCTTTCAGTCTGTCAAGGGGCTGTTGCATTTTCCATCCCTAGAAACTTTCAAATCTTTTCTTAAAATATATGCTCTAGTTTAAATAAATGTGGGTGGGTTGTTTGTTTTATTCAAACAGTGATCAAACTTAAAGGCAAAAGTGGATCCTCTAGCCTTCTAAATCTTTGATGACTCTAAATTACCAGTGATTGGGACAAGGTGGATGCTTCTCTCATGTGCGTCACTGGCTCCAGAGGACACCCAGCCCTGACACCACTAGGCCAGAGGATATGTTAGATTCAATATTTCTGCTTTGTGATTGTACATATGCAGCTAGAATGACTCTCCACTGGAACCGGATTTTGCTGTCATATCTAAAAAGGTTTTTATGTTGTTATCTAGATTTATATTAAGTGGAAAACTTTTCTCTGCCATTAGCTGCAAAGGTAAAAGTGAAATACCACAGGGCTTCTTGGAGTCACTTCTCCCCCTCTTCAAGGTCATAATTCTGCAAGGGAGGAAGGATTTTTTGTTGCTTTTGTCATTTGAACTTTAAGAGTCATTGGTGAGAATCTCCGTCCCTTGGGACTGCACCAGAGAGAGACAATGGAGTAAGGAGAAGTTAGTGAAAATTATGTGGAGGTACTTTACATTAACTTCCCTAGCCCATATTTCACCAGGTTTTGTTGCTTTCACAATTCAAAAACTTCTCCTAAATATTAAAAAAACAAAGCCAGAAATGCTTCTAAGCAGATGAGCTCAATCTGTTTCAAGAAATATCATGTTCTCAAAGCATATACACAGTACTCAAAATAGATAATTTCTTTTTAGTAGTGATAGCTCTAGAATGCCCTTAACCTGCCAAAGAGGAGAGATTTGTACTACTGCGGTATATGGGACTTTAATATTAAAAGAGGTTAAATAGCAGAAAGTGAAATGCTCTTTGCTTCCTCTTTGGTAAGAAGTGAGCTAATGCGAGCAATTTCCATAGCAACTGCAAACAGACCATCCTGTTCACTTCCACGTTATAAATAAAACAAAAATATTCTCTAAATTACATGCTGTTCTTACATGTATTTGCTATCACCATGTTCAGCAGACACCGGGGAAATATTTCTCTGTGTGATTTGTTACAAAAGATTACAAGGTTTACGCAAACTAAATAGTCTTGGTGGGCTATGTTCCTTTGAGGAAATAATAAAAATAACCTCAAAACAATGCCATCCTTTTCACTGCTGATACTCTCTGAGTTTTGCAAATAATTACAAGCCCACAACAGATAACTTACCAGCAGCTGGTGTAAACAATAATAAACTTGCAGTAGCATAATTTCAAACAGGAGCAAAAGTAATTTAAAAAAGGGTAGTTGATGACTGGGACTTTTGCTTTTATATTTCTGATTGGACACACACAGTGGCTGGAAGGACAGTTGTTTTGTGTCTTATTTTTGCACAGATTGTGGTAGACTGGACTTACTTTTTTCTCTCTCACCGTATCTCCTATTCTGTTCTGTTTTCTAAGTCTAAAATACCAGCTATTCCAGTTGACAGCAATTCTTTAGGCATGGGCAAGTTTTTATCCTGCCCTTCTTTGGGTCCATGAAGCAGTCTTTCTCATGCGTACATCTGCAGTGCTCAGATGAGGCTTTGGAGCAAGGGATAAAGTACAAATACTTCTTGTCTGAAGGCACCTTAAGAGCTTTTCTTCAGATTCCTCGGCTGCAGCTCACGTTCAGTCAGAGGGCAGGGCCTGCAGAGACATCTGGGGCCCTACTCACTCACTGCACTACTGCAGAAGCGCAGATCTATTTTTTGAGTGTGGCATGACCATCCCATATGCCACTTCCCAGCTGTAAGAGAAGGATTGGGAGATGTGAACTTTCTGAGACAGCTGCTTCCATTAGCTACTCCTCGAGGCTGAGGTGACCTTGAAGGAATAACCAGTGCTGCTAAAAGCAGAAAGATGCATTAGGCTGAACCTGTCGCTCTCTGTAGGGTTTTTGCTGGGACTGCCCTGTCCATTTGCAGCTTGTTTGGAATTCAGCAGCGCAATTTCTCGTTGGCTGGAGCTATTATCATCCTGTTGTGCTTACTCAGCATCCTGACTGCTGGCTGAGCGTGGCTGATCAGATCACTTGACATTATTGGGGTTTAAAAGCACTTAATTATGAGTACTGGCCTCTCTTCTTTTCACACCCAGGTTCTAAGGCTATAATATATCTGCAAGTGTATGCATTCACATCTGCATGTTGAGTTAGTGGGAGATGTAAGTGATGCAAAGGAGACTTGTTTCCAACAGCATCATGGAATTAGAACCATCTCTTAACTTAAAATAGAAAAATTCTAATGATTGGCCTGTCCTATTGCTTTCAGACAGAAATCTCTAAAAATGTATTATCCTTCCTGTGCACGTGAATGTTTCTTGGTTTTTCAATCTCTTTATTACAAGATGTTAAATCAGGTTTGGTTGCTGAAGTCAGTTGCATTTTACGGTGCTTGTGTATGTATAAAGAAGGGCACAGGTAGATACAGATTTATTTTTGTGTCATGTATTTTCATTCCTGTTAAACCTTCCAAAGGTTGAACAGAAACTTGTAAATACAGCATAAGAAACACCTTGGCACAGCAGCGAGGATTTGATAGATTCTGTTTATTAGAGATATTTTTTTTTCAATTAAAATTGCAGGCAAGATTTCTAATTACAGTACAAATTATTTCAAGTGTATTTTGCTCCATTAAAAAAAATCTGTGTAGCGGACACTGCTGCACTTGAATCAGAGCTGGGAATCCAGCCAGAAATGCTACCCCCTTGATCTGAGATTTTTAAAAGCACAATTGTGGATGAGGTGGAGGAGGAAATGTTTCCATTTCCTGCTACTGAGTGTTGAATCCCGCCTCATCCCAGTCTTGGCTCAGCCACCTCAGGTTCTACCTTACACTTATTTAGGCTCTAGATCCCTGCTATTTACACTAAAGGTTTCTGCAATGCTCTTGAAATTATGCTGACAAGTTTAACCGCTTTAGTAGTGTAAGACATACCTTATGTTAGTCTATAAGTTTACACTGATTTTTATGTTTAGAGAGCAGTAAGATAGCTGAGGAGTTCTGTTAGTGCTGCACCTTCAGTAGGGAAGGACCTTCCCACATTGCTTACCTGTGCAGCGTGAAGCCACTGGGGTAAGGATGCTCACTGTTTGGCCAAACCTGGGTCACTTTTCAGGCTCCATGAGGGATTCAGTCCTGCACCTCTGTGCAGAAGATGCTCTGTTGCACCAGACTTGGTGGTTTGTGTTAGGTAGGTGCTCTCCTGATGCCCCAAGCTGCCTTTGAAGGGGTGGAGGAGGGGACAATATGGTCTAAATGATGCTGCAGGGTGGTATCCAGCAGACCCATAGTTGTGCATGGGGAAAGAAGTGTCAAATACTGCCCATACCCCATTCCACTGCTTCCAAAACCATTGTCAAGGCCCTGAGGGAATTAATAGTTCTTACTGGTTCTGACCAGCCTCACCTGGGACCCACACTCCTGCTAGGAACTCCATTTAAGATCAAGCCTGGGCCTTCTGTCTCTGCGTGAGCTATGCTGTAGGTGTAGCTGCCTCCTGGGTGGACCTTGTCACTATGTTGTAGGTATCTAGTCTCAAGGTTGGATGTCCTGAATGTACCTTTTAGATTGTCTCTTGACTTCTGAGTGGACTTCGGACCCATGTTGCAGCCTTATATCCAGTGCTGCCTACAGCTCTGTTTCCATTTGTTCCTATTAGACTTCCTGGTTGACTTTTGGATCTTGTGCATCAACTGATGGACTTTTTTACCAGCGCCCATCTCTGTCCACCATGTGCAGACTCTGTGGGACTGTGTCCCTTTGGTGAGGCACTGCCTGGGCTAGGGTCACCCTCACCTCCTGGGTTGTTCCTGCTTTGAGGAGCAGCCATCTCTCACTGCTCCCTGATACCGATAATATGGAGGTGTCCAGTCCCATGATCTCTTATCCATCGCTCGCTGGTGCCCATGTCCTTACCAAGGCGTTGTCCCTCCCAGCCTTGAATTATGTCTCCTCAGGGATGTCTACCATAAACCAAGACCTCTGTATCTAAATTACCAGACTATCTCCACCACAGTTAGAGGGAGTAAGAGTCTCAGATCTCAGCATATGATTTCTCTCTTCCCTCCTGGTGTTGTTTTGTCTCTTACAAGACCGAACATCTATACGTATCTCTTGCCCTGAAGTCAATGCCATCAGACTGAATGATACAGCTGGCTGCCTGCGCTGTTCCTTCTTAGCCAGGTAATGGGTGGCTTTTTTCTCCCTACATGGAGTTCTCTTTTTTGCATTATGTGGTTGGGATAGTGGGAGAGGAGGGGATGGCTAGTCCTTTATCTTTATTTGGGGAGATGTAAGTAATTGACACGTCTCAGTGGGCATCAGGGGAAAGGAAAAAAAAAAAAAAGATCCTTCAAGCCTTTCCAGTTGCTAAGAGACAGATGCTTCAACTTTGAAAGCCTCTATGAATGCAAGGGATATTATCCTGGCAAATTGGACTTTTAAATCAGGCTCCAAGGCAAAAAAGGTGATGCCCCCAAAATAGAGGGCATTTAGATGATTTTATTTCAGAGACTTCTGTTCTCCTTTGCTAGGAGGGCAGGGGTCTGCTTCAGTTGGTGGACATAAGTGACCACATTATGTGTAATGGGTTTACTTGAGAGCCTTTTGCTCCTATGCTCAGAGCTTGGCCAGGTGACTCCCTTTCTCAACTCCTTTCTGGCCCCATTAATTTTTAACTCAGCTTTTATGTACAAAGCTTGATTGTGTTGTCAGGCCATGTGTAGCACTTGCTTTGAAGCATGGACCAGGTTTGCATGCAGATGGAGTAGCACGATTGAGTAGCAGTTTAAAGTTTTATACCCATGGGACCTGCCAGCCTCCCTTACAAGCACCTTCTAACTGAGTAGTGCAGGAGGCTGAACTACAGACCCTGCTCTCTTGTGGCACTGTATCTGGAATAGCAGCTTCCTCCTGTAGCTGCTTTGCTGTAGCTTCTCTGATCATGTGACTTCAAAAGCACCATAGTTGATTTCCTGCCAAATGAAGCTTTAGGAAGGATGCTGTAGAGGCTTTGACCTCTTCTCTTTTCTATGTTTAGAGTCTCTGCATCACATGATGGCAGGGGGATAAATGCTAACACTGTGGCATCGCTCCTGTCATCAGTTCTGGGATGATCATGGCACAGTTTGCAAAGGGGTTCAGGCAAACCTCTGAGCTCACTGTGCTCTCCTCAGTCTGTAAAATGGACTCGGAGGTTGGTGTGTATCCAGACGGATATAGAGAAGCCATGGTGCTCTAACTGCCATTTCTGTGCTGCAGGATGTCCTGCTTGCACATCGCAGTGCAGACTGGGGCTGGGATCTGGGGCTGCTCAGTCTTGCATTGCCCTGGGCCTTTTATGTTCTCTGACAAACAATAATGCTCTTTCAGAGAGAAACTCCTAGAGCTGTAGCTGTTAGGGCTTGGACACAAAGTGTCGGCAGTACCAGCTGTTCAGTGGGCAAATGGTAGTTTCAATCTCAGCCACGGTTCACTGAGGGGTGCACCTGAGTGTGGTGTGCTTAATTGGGAAGTATGGAAAGGACCCAGAGTCTCAGAGGTGTCATTGTGAATTCTGCCACTTGCGCAATATTAAACACCTACACCAGGTACAGGCTTTGAGGGCAAACACTTTACCTTGCTGGCTCAGTCAGTCACCAAGTCTTTTTCTTTAAAGGCACAGAAACAGACAAAACCAAATATAAAATATAAAGGATAATCAAATATGATGTTGTAACTGTACCTGTGGTTCCCATTCCTTGTGATTGCAGAGAGTTACTTAAGAAGACTCACCTTCTTGTTTATTTGCCTTTTTGAAGGCATTAAAGAAGGTAACAATGGTGCTTTGGAAGAGGTTAGCTGAGAGGGAATAGGACTGCTCATGCTCTAGAAGCCTGATCCTGCTTCCTTCCACATTCAAGTGTTGAAAGGAGAGGAGGGAAAAGCAAACTGTGAGGAGATGGCTACCTACATTTCTTTCACCAGCTGCTACTGGCTCTTGCTTGTAGGCCTGCCTGACATCACCAGTCAAGCCCAGGTTTCCTTACTGTTCGTTTTGCTTTTGGTCAAGCACAAATCAGACCCAGGCTGAGCATCAAACCAGAGAGCTCTTGAGGCTGAGAGCTTATGAAGCTAAGTGCAGCCCTTCTGTCAGGCTGGTGCTTCAGCCAGCAGTAGAGTGATTGTTCATTTTACCATTACTAAATTTTTGAGATGTTGTCTTGATGCATCTCACAAGTTTACAATAGCTTTGCAGAATGACCAGCACTGGCCATCTAAACTAGATACTTTCTATTTTATTTGCTAAACAGAACATAAAACAAAAGCCAGAAAACACATTAGAAATTAAAAAGAGAAGATGCATGAAAAAGGGAACAGGAAGCGGAGTTTAGATCTTTAGCCGGTGTTTGCGATTAAAGCTGAAGCTGAGCGCTTATGTCAGAAGACCTTCCTGAGCCAGTTTCCTTTCAAGATCAGAATAAAGGGTCAGCCGTGTCATGGTGAACCAGAGACTAAAGGAGGAGATGAATATCGTAGGCTGTGTGGGAGAGTTCATGCTTTTCAGGTCACCTGTCCTCATAGGACTAGTGTTGGATAAGGTAGTCTACAAAGTGGTGACAGACTCATCCTGTTCCTATTTTACCTGATAATTTCCAGTATACCCAGTTTGGGCTTGTCACTCTGGTCCCTGCCCTTCCTGTTTACCAGGTGTGATCTAAACTCAGCATTCTCAGAGCAGAGTCTCTGACCTTAAGTGAATTGAAACAGTCAATAGATTTCATTGACTTCTCTGTGTAAAATCACACAAGAGGCTGATTTTCATTTCTGTTGTATAGAACAGACAGCGTGTGGCCACATGTCAATCTCACTCTTCATGCTCTCCTTACTGTGCAAAGAGCTCTGCATTCTAGTTTTCCAGGAAATTAAGAGTTGGAGCCAAACTTTTTAATGTAGTCTCTTTTTCCTTCTTTTTTTTTTCCTTTTTTTTTTTTTTTTCTGCTGCCTAATTGGAATCGCCTGTCAGTGTGCATTCCTAATAGACTTTTCTGAACACAGCTCCTGAACCCTACATGGTAATGCAAAACCATTGCTCTGTGCTGTCTGTAACAGATGGGAAATGTAATCTTCTGGGTCTTGTGACAAGGTCCACTCATTATTATCTGAACAATGAAAGAAGAAACATAAGAGGTGCAGCATACATTTACTTCCTGACACCTTGATTAAAAGGAAATGGGCCTGATTCTTACCCACTGTAAGAGGTGCTGGGAGCATTTTGGTGTAAGAGACCGCCAATATGAAAGGAGAATTGCCTAGTGTGACTTATTTTTTTTTTTTTATGCTCTATAAACTTTTCTCACCTTAGGCCTTTTAATCTAGCTTGTCATTCAGGCAGCTTTGAGTACTGGCATGCATTTATCAGAGAGTGGATGACAAGGTGGTTCCCACAATTAAGTGAATATAAAGACATTTGTTCTAAGAATGTCTTTAGCCTGAAGTTTTTGCTTCTGTCTTAGACCTGAAAAAGAGCTGCAGGACATTCTCCAGCTACATCTCTGTGTGTGAGAGATTTATTTATTTAATCTTATTTTTCAAAGACATCATTTCCTGAAAAACTGCCTCATTCTCACACCTCTGAGACTGTACCAGGAGAAGACCTATAAAGGATACTTCTCTATTAGAGGGAATGTCTTTAGTCTCCATCTTTTGACTGAGAGTCTGGAATCTGTTGTGATGCAAACAATCTTCTGGTGAAAGTGGATGGGGTATTGCTTCTTTGAGACAGTTTGTGTACAGTTATGAGGTCTATGATGTTAAAAACACTGGTGATTCAATACATATCAAGCAAAGAAGCCTTAACTAAAGCTAAACAGACTAAACATCTAAAAGACTGGTAGTGTATTTTTATTTTTTTTATTTTTTTTTACATTCTGCAAGTATTGAAGTAGATTGAATGACAACCTTCAGAAGATGAAAAAAACCCGGATAATGCATTTTCCTGCTAGACAATGCCTTCCCTCTTCTCCTTCACTGTGTCCTTTTCTGCCTCTGACCCATCTGCTGGCAGCAGGCCAGACAAAAAGTCGCTGATATCTGATCTTCTGCTATCCTCTTACCATCCCTGCTACTGGCATGCAGATCATTGTGCTATCTGACCCTGTTCGAAGTTCCAGTGTGATGGACTCCATTTCCCTATCAGGCCTGCCAGTCTAGCTGGTTTCAGCATTTCAGCAATCTTCTGTGTAGGTTGGTGCGTTACTCGTAAGGAGTGGAGTTTCATGCTGGAGCTATTATGTCCTACTTATTTTTAATCTCTGTCCACCATCAGCACCTTTGCCAAGAATTAGAGTCGAGCTTTGCAAGCACTGCTTTGATCTGGCTTGCACCTTAGGTAACATCTGTATCAGCATTTGCATATTGATTCCTGGTGGAGGGGTTCACAAGCCAGACTCTATTTAAAAAGAAAGAGCTATTTTCCAATAATAATTCCTTTGTCTACAAGCTACATACAGACACACACACACATACTTGGGTTTTGGACTTGCTTACAGCAGTTCCCTCCAATCCTTCAGTATGTCCTGATTTTATGGAAAAATGAAGGAGACTGGATGCTGATCAGGAGAAGAGAACTCATCCTAATTTTATCTGAAGATCTTTTAAGACTAAACATGGCTAATTTGAAAACGCAAACATTTCAGATATCAAAACTGTCTGACTCATCATATCTCTTGGACTCAGCCAAAGCCCACATAATAAAGTTAATGCGTAGGCATTCACTCATTATTTTGCCCAGGATGAGGCCATAAACATTGTTCCTTTGAATCCTGTTCCAGAAGGATGTAATACCTGTTGTGAAAACTGCTCTTTTAGGGTGGTACTAGCTGGAGCCAGATGTGTATTGCAGTGCCACTGCAGTTGTGCTGTGACATGTCACATCATGTACTGGTAATTAAAGAGTAGAATGTTGGGTCACCTTGGTACACTGAGCCATGTAGTAAGTTTTCCCTTAGAGGGTTTGGTATCTACCAGCCCTGCCATACAGAAATTAGCAGATTGTTTTTAATGCCATCCCTCCCTCCGTTTCCTCGTGTTGCTGAGTGTTTATTTCTAGTTACTGATGTAGGAGTGTTGGGGAGGAAGGGAGGAGAACCAGTATAAAATCCTGGCTGTTTGTATTTGATAGATCTAATTACTGTGTCTTGACATGGAAATGCATACAGGCACACAAATGTATATTAGAATTAGGCAAATACAGAACAAATATATTTGTGTATGTCCTTCCAAATGAGCTAAGACAACTGAAGTTTCAATGATTGATTTTCAAGTGTATGCAATTGCAGCCTGGCTTATTGGTTTATTTGTGAACAGCTGAGCAAGTGAGGTTTTATCTCTCCATAATTCTGCAGAAAGCAGAAATTGTAGAAAATACAGAGTAAATAATTATCCATGAGAGTGTTTGTACAACCAATGATGCTATGGCCTTTCTGAAATTTACTTGTAATGTGATTCATAAGGGAAGAGCGAGAGCATAGATCTACCCATGGGTAGTGACAATGTTGGGAACATGCACTGTATTATTTCTACCGCTCTGGCAGAAAAACAATATCCTGGTGGTAATCAGAAGAGTGTTCTTGAAGCGTTGCAATGCCCTGTTTTTTTTTAATAGTTCCACATATATCTGCTGTGCCACTGGTGGAGACAGGTTCTCACTGTTTCCTGTACAGCCTTCTCATCCTTGGACCATGTGAGAGAACCCTGAAGTGTGATAGTGAAGCTGGGCTGAGTGAGCTGTTGTGTCCAGCCAGCACACATGGGTCTCTATATAAGGAAATACTTTAAATCTCCTTTTTGGGGAGAGGTTTGAGTTCTCTCTTGGATCAAGACAGACATGAACAGACTATTTATGAGCAAGTTACAAAATATAGCTTGTATTCACAAACTGATCCATTGCATGTTTCAGAAAAATAGAATGAAAGTGATGAAAATCACTCTCTTGGCTGGTAATTTGTGATTAGACAAAAGGGTTAAGATCTTGGAATGACGACTTGTTCATCCAGCTGCAGTGCATACGCAGACACGCATAAAACATGCCAATGAATATTTTATTCATATTAAGATATCAACAAACTCCATGTGTTGCACGCACAACAGGAGGGACCAATGTGCCGAACAGAGATGTCTGGTTGCTCTTTAGGTTTGATTCTGCCCCATTTATATCATTAAGAATTTTGCTACTGACTTGGGCAGACCAGGATTTTCATCCTGAAGTATCAAACTGCAGGAATTCAAGCATCTACCTTTACATGGTCCAGACTGAAAAAAAAAATGTTTCTTCTAGTGTTACACAGAGATGATGCATTCCTAATGGCTTATCAGCTTAAATTTTCTCTCATGTATTCTAACAGCAGGAGAAATAAAAAAGAACAGTGGAGTAAAATTAGTATGTTGAATTAATAACACAATTTAAACACTTGAAGGAATTTTAAAAATAACTTTCCATAGAAATTACTTCAGAAATACATCAGAGGCACAAATTAGGCCCTCTGAGGTATGAGTAAATGTGAGGATGTAACACATGGTAATCGAATCATGTCATTTTATAGACATAGAGGTGATCAAAGCATTAATAAAAACTGCAAGGTCACCTTGAATTGAGGATTCAGTTTTGAGTGTTAAATGTTTCTTTCAAACATTTATCTTTGACTTGTGAGACTTGCAGTGACTTGGGAAAATGTTATGCTTGTGCATGAATCACCATTAGTTCAGAGAAATATAAAGCTGAGTATTGACCTATACATCCCACTTGACGGAGCTGACTTAGCCTACACAGGGCTCTGAGCAGCCACAGCTGAAAGGATAAGCTACAGAGAAGGGATGGGTCAGACCGATCCTGCAGGATTCTTGGCCCAATACTTTTCCTGCATCAGACACAAACTGCTGCAAATAGAGACAGATAAACCCTCAGGGCTTCCAGGTGGCAGAAAACTGTGTTGATATTTTTTTTTTTTTTGGTCCCGTTTTCTCTAAGTCTAAACCAAGCCTTCATCTTTATTTCACGTGAACTAGAAAACCTAAGAAAAGTCTGTTTCAGACACAGCAATACATGGTGTTTCTGAAATGAAATATGCTCCCCAGATGCTGCAGCTTCTCAGAGAAAATGATGATCTTGTCAGTTCTGCCTCTGGTAGCAGCTGCTCCTGTCTCACGATCTGTGGCAGGGTGGGAGCTAGCACAGATTTGGCTTTCACAGTCCCAGCCCTCCATTAGAGACCAGTCCACCTGGGCTGGTGGCCTGGCCCAGAGCTGCTGGCTCTGGTGTACCAGGACCACTACTTTTGGGGCAAGCTGCACAAGGGATCTAGCCCAGGGCTGCACTAGCATCTGGTGAGACCATATGAAACCTCTGACTCTGAAGTCCCCAAGTCCCATCCCATGGCCATGATCCAGAGTCAAGGCTCTTCTGCCCTTGAGTGATGTGTTTGGTGCCACACTTCAGAGCTGGGGCCTCAAGAAACACAGGCTCCTTAACCCTGACACAATCAATTTCATGAGTCAGTCCCAAATCTGGAACTGTACACTAGTTGCAGCCCCTAGAATCCAGGTGGATTTCACCAGTTCTGGAGCCACAAGGTTTCCATAGCATCAGATTCCTTGGTTTCTGCACCATATTGTTGAGGCAAACATATTTTTTACAAACTGTAAAGGGCTCCATCAGCCTCTTGGCTATGATCTGTTTCTTGATTTATGTAGAGAAGAAAGACAAAGCTTGTGATGGCCTGAAAATGCTTGACTAGAACTAGTTAGGAAACACTTTGGTTTTTTGCTGCAAAAACTGAGGAAATTTAATAAATACTTCTAATTTTTATAGACATAATTTATTGAAGAATTTTTACTGGGAAATCATGAGGACTATTTGGTTTTAAAGCCTTGTTGTTTTTGAGGAGAACCCCATGAAAATGTTGCATCAAAATCTGCTCTGGAAAAAACTGATTTAAAATCAGAAGACTTTCTGAAGTAATCTGTTTTCCTTGAAGAGATTTTAAGCTTAGTAGAAAAATCCAATTTTCTGTTGAGAGAAGAATATTGTCAACTGTTCTGGATTTTGGGGCAGCTTTTCAGTTCCCCTGGGGTGGAATAGTACAAAATCATCTTAATGGCTATCTGAAAAACGAAGTGATAATTTCGCCGGGACCAGCAGGTCACCTGGGAAAGAAATCATGGAGAGAAGGCTGGAGCAGGAGACTGTTGATTCCTGGCCGGGAAGATGGTGTCTCAGAGACTGTTCTTGTAGGTTGTTGTTCTTGTTGTGGCTAAACTCCACACTGACAAATTGCAACTTAAATGTGCCCCCAGTGGATGATTACTAAGTGTGGAAACATTATTTATATCTTCCAAATAATTTCAAAAAAATCCAACCCCTGGCTAATGAAAAAGAAAAATTTGTCACCAAGTCCCTCAGTCCTGTTAAGCACTCCTGCTTGGGGATCTGCACAAGGACATGGTCTTTGCAAGAGCCAGAATAAAGTGCTTGCATGCTGCTAGTGACCTCAGTGGGAATTCCTGGTTGCTGCAGAAATATTGGTCTGTGCCTGCGGGGGAGGCTGTTATGTGCCCAGCCTGTGCTTCTGACACAGTACTAATGATTGTTTGTAAACACTTCCAGCCCTGGTGGCATAGAGGATGCAGAATCATGTCAGATATTAATTATACTGCAAATAAATACAGAGATAGAAACTCTATTTTTATCACTAGCTAGGTAGTGGATATTTACTCTGCTTTCCTCAGTACTGCTTTTCATCTTGGTTTCATTGCATCAATAAGTGCATTCATTAAGTGATTTTGCAGACTCCTCGCAAACTGAATTCTCTTCTAAGATGCAGCTGCTAATGTAGCTTATAAAATAAGCATATAAAGTAGATTATTCTCCATAAAAGAACATTTGAGGCATTCCTACATTTCCAAAGACTCTCTGGAACTCATCTTTGCCCTCACATGGATTGTATGTGTGGATGTAATGAAACATGATTATATACTCTTGCATGTACAGCATGCGTAGTCACACCTACTTTATGCCATAGATTTTTATAGCTATTAAATTCCCTTTTCATTATATTTGATTTGTAAAATGAAGGCTTGTTTTATCAAAACTAATTACATGGTATATATTTAATGTTCTGTCCCTAAGGTTTTCATAGTAATAAAATTGATTGTTACTGATTAAAATGGTTCTATTACATCAGCTTAATGTCACTTGAGGTGAATGCGCTGTTAGAAAAATGGCCATTAAAAATGTTGAACAGGAAACACAGAGGCAAAGATTAGAGAAAGGGAAAAGTTTTTTTGAATGGACATTTCTTTAAAAAATTGATTATTATCAAGAATTTAAAAATATTTGCCTTGGTAGGGAGAGGTATCTGAGATGTATACAAAATCTTATTGTTATTGCTTTTATGCAACTCATTGGATTACCATTCTCCAGGTCCTAGGGAAGTGTTCACAACATAAACTTAAAAAACAGACTTTGTTTTAATTTCTTGCATCATTACAGGCCTGACATGTAAAGGTAAAGCTGTCCATAGGGGGATAAAATGAAGCTGATATTTGAAGAAAAATCTACCTAATGAGGAGGATCCTTTATTTCTCTGTCAAAGTAAACACAGGAGGTAATTAAGGTTTATTATAGGAGGAGGGAGGGTAAGGGTACAGCCACGAGCTGCCTCTGGCTCCCCGGGCTGGGACAGAAGGCAGCGGGAGTGAAGACGATGAGTGCAAGGAAAGTATCATGTTTGAATTTGAAGAAAGACCACTGTGAAAGGAAGAAACACAGAAATTATGAAGATAGGAGTCGAAAGAGGGGAGATATATGACTAAGAAAAAGAGGAGACCTCAAAGAACAAGACAGTATAATCTGGGCATTTTTAAGGCGAGAAGTCAAGCTCTGGGGCTTCCTCTACTCCTTTTCTAGCTTATAAATACTGAGAGTATAACAATTCTCTTTGATTCATTGGTATTATAGTGCAGCTCTTTCAGAGTATTGTGTGGCTGCGCTTTCAGTGAGTCAGTATCCTCATGATTTGTCAAAACATTTAGTATCTTTTCCTGAATCCCAGCTTCCTGGAGTCATATGACCAGCTGAGAGTCTGATTTCTCTTTCTCTCACAAAACCTGAAAATCTGATTAGTATTTAGCTACTGAAAAGAGAAGAGGAACTAGAAAGGTGTCACTTTACAAAATCTGCATGATTATTAAGCTGCTCCTAAAGGTTAATGTCTTACTTCGGAGCAGCTATTCATAACTTTCCTCATCTCCTGTGACAGACTTTTTAGCAAACTGAGACCATCATCCACACCTCCTCTCTCCCTAGTCTCTGACAATTTTATCAATAATTCCATATTCTATTTTTCTGTGGCAGCTTCTGCATGTTAGTACTCGATGTCATACTGCAAGAAGGGCAAAGTGTCCTACCTTACTTTCACTTAAGCCAGACACCTTCAGAAGAGCTGAATTTGGTTGTATGGTTAAAACTGAATTTTGCAGAAAAGGCATCAATTTTTCCTTTAGTTTGAGGCTTAGAAACACAGTGGAGTTGGAATATGTTCTGCAAACCATGTCTGGGAAGTGGAACACACGGAAAAGAATCACACAGAATGTCTTTGGTTGGAAGAGACCTTCAAGGTAATTTCATCTAACCTTTGACTAAACACTGCAAGCTCACCACTAAACCATGTCCCTAAGCACCAGGTCCACACACTGTCTAAATACCTCCAGGGCTGGTGTCTCCACCACTGCCCTGGGCAAACTATTCCAACGTTTAATAACCCTTTCAGTGAAGAAATGTTTCCTAATGTCCAGTCCATACGTCCCCTGGCGCAGCTTGCATCCATTACCTCTGATCCTGTCACATGCCACCAGGGAGAAGAGGCTGTCCCCCTCCTCACTCCAACCCCCTTTCAGGTAGGTGTAGAGAACAATTAAGGTCTCCCCTCAGCCTCCTCTTCTCCAGACTAAACAACCCCAGCTCCATCAGCCTAGGACTTGTGCCCTAGGCTCTTCATGAGCCTTGTTGCCCTTCTCTGGACACACTTCAGAGCTTCTACGTCCTTCTTACAGTGAGCGGCCCAGAATCGAACGCAATATTCAAGGTATGGCCTCACCAATGCCAAGTACGAAATGATACAACACCAAATGAAAAGTCTGGAAGGTTTGTAGGAGGAGGAAAGGAGAAGGAAAATCCTGAAATTTGGAAGCTTACAGACAAAATCCATAAGTAGACAGTAACAACAAAACAATAACAAGCAAAGTGGGCAGTGCATCTTGGAGGTTTCAGTGACATTTTCCTAAGAATTGTAAATTAATCCACACAAAAAGTAGTTAGGAAACACTCCAGACAAAAGTTATTCTTGACATAAAAATATATTTTCTTGGACTTAATAAGTCTATAGCAGATGATGACCAGAGAGTGGGGAGCTAGAGCCTTAACCCAGGTGTCATGAGATGACAACCGCTGCACAATATACGAGGAAGGAATAAACTTTATCCAAGGAAATGTGAATCTTTACCTGTAGAGGTATGCTTTTCAACACTTTAAAATAGTGTGCACAGTTTTATTTCCTTCCACAGTCAGTTTTAATCCATCCTTGGCAATACTGTTTAATTACCAGAAAGGAGAGATTTGTATCCATGGAGAGAATGATTCTTGTTGTTTGCTAAGAAAGAGTGGCTGGGTATTAGGCCCTTGAGGGTAGAAAGATAGAGGAAGAAACAAGGAAACAGGAGAATCTAAGGCATCCTAGCTTGTAAAGTGTACACGAAAGAGAAATTATTACATCTTTCCTGCAGCCGAGTCACGGACAGTCTCAGTAAAATAGGTATTTTTATATTATAGCTTACATGTGACTTCCTTTTCTGTACTTAGATCAGTCAGGAATATAAAAAGGCTACAAAATGGTGATGGAATAGGTTTTTGGTATTTTGAACCCTTCTCCTGAAGGCCGTCTCTCTAGGCCTTAGAGGAACTTTGTTCTGCAAATTAGTCCTTAGAGGGCCAGAGGCTGGTAGGACATAAGGCGAATCTGTCCACAGCTTAAACACGATATTTTGGGACAGATATTTCACTGATACTCAAACTAGAACAGGATGTTTTTCAGTTAAACATCCCATTTATTTACTGAAAAATGAAATTTCAAGGAAACCAGAAGTGTAAATTGTAGCAAACCCTAAATTTAAAACAATACTGGCAAGAAATCCTTTGTTTCAGGCCAAAACGAATCTTTTAAATAACCTATTTCACTGAGATTTTTAAACACTTTTATATCAGATCATTCTGAAACTACTGCAATGTAACCAGGAAATGTAAAGTCAGGCATTTACATAATTCCACCCAAAACTCAGTTTTGGTGCTGGGAAGCATGACCTGATGCTCAAAAACTGTATGTATCTCTTTTTGACACATTAAGAAAACCCTGGATCAGGAAAACCTCATTTTCTTTGTCTGATTCACGTTGTCAGAAGATAGAAGGTTTTGGGGGAAAAATGGAACATAAAGGTATATTGACAATATTAATACTATCTTTAGGCTTTTAATAAAGGTACTTAGTTAATGAGCCTAGGCAGGTTATATATTCCATGGAAAGATGTAAACTCCTACTTTAGCTTTTAAGTCATCTCTGAACCCTTCACTGACTGTAAAGCAGCCTAAGCAAGGCTCTCAGATTGGGTACCTAGAAGGAGGAATTATGGATGCCTTCCTTGAATTCCTCAAAAGACCATATTTGGGCATTTCAGATGCTACTTTTCTGTATCTAACAGGGAGTGACTCAGCCAGAATCTGGGAGGAACTGGCATGTTTATTTCCAACAACATCTGGCAATGCAACCTGTGGGAGGATCACAGTGTCTTCATGTTTCACAGTTTACTGAATTTAAGCATCTTGGAGCTTTCAAACCTGGAATACATGTGTAATACCCGGTGAAAGGGTAGTTATTCCTGTGTTTACAGATTTAGGGAAAACAGAGAGGAAGAGTGAGCTGGGAAGCGGGAAGGCAGGCTTCTAGCAGCAATTACACAGGAAAGGGCAAGAACCTTGTGCCTTTATGAAAACCTGTGTTTAGAGCTGTCAATAAGGGGCCAGGCAGGAAGTAGGAGCAGCTCCAGCAATTCTTAGCGGGATGTTTATAGCAAAGAAAGAGTAAATTTAACCATAGGTTGAACTGCAGCAAAATGGAGCTAATTATAGTTGGCTGCCAATCTATCTCTTGCATTGGTGATATACCCATTACAGTAGGTAGCTGGAGCCATAGGAGCAGAGCATATCTCCTTTTATTTTCTTTACATGGAATTTCCACTAATGAAGATGTAACAGAAGAGCCTGCCTAGAAGTGAAATGTTAGCTCCTCAACTGATGTAAATCATTGTAATCCCCTTGAAGTCAACACTGAAAATTTAACATCATGCTAATTGAAGTCAATGGAGCTAGGCTGATATATACCAGCTGAGGTAAATTCCCCAGTGCATTCTTTCTAGCTCTTACGAGTGCCTGGAGCCTGTGCTCTGGTTTGAGTCACAGAGAGACCCCAGCTGTGCAGTTCAAACCAGGCTCCTTATTTAGAGCTGACCTTTCCTAAATTTCAGTTATGGTGTCGAGACTGGTGATTTCAGTCCAGGTTCATCCCTACACTTAATTTGCACGTTTGGTTTTTTTAATCTTCCTGGCCCTTGTGGTAGCATTCCCCTGTGTTTACAGATTTTTGCTTTTTGGCCTGTGTTACCTAATTAGGTTTGATATATTTAGCTGTCACAGAGTACAACAATCTGTAGCTAGGCTTCTGTTATTATTGATAGTAATATTGTATGGAAGGATCCCCAGATGGTGTTAAACATAGTCTTATGAGTTCCTTTTCTGGTGTGTAAGCAAATGCTCATTCTATAGAAGACTTGCTGTCTGATTCGGTCTCTCTTTTCATTATGCAGTGATCTTTGAGCAGAAGCTGTAGCAAATTGTGAATGCTCTCTTCTTATTCTCTATAGCTGATGAAAATTTATAGGACATAGCATTTCTGGGCAAAGCAGAACTAGAGTTTAGGGTAGGATTTCTGGAGGAGAAACTTTGCTTGAGGGTACTTGCTGTGGTTTCCCTTCTAAGAGTGTGTTATATGACCAGATAATTAAAACTGTTTAGGCTTCTGATTTCTCTACCAATGAGATGCCAATGTCAGAGACCATTACCCTCCTGTGTATTGGAAATGCTGATGCCAGGAGGTGAAGCAAAAGCCGAGTTACATATATTTTCTTCAATGGAGCCATTGGAGTGTATGGAGTTGTATGGATGAATTGCTTTAAAACAACAACAAAGCCAGCTTCTAGTGATGCAGTGCTATAATCTGAGCATCAAATGTTCTCTTTGCAGATGGTATGAATGACATTAGTGATGTCAGAGACTCTCTTTCACAGCTTTTTGTGCTGGCTGGCTGTAGGTTGGTCCTGTTTGTTATTCTTGTGAGTTCTGGCAACATAGGTAAGATGTAGACAGTTCCAGAAGGATGAGACACTAGCTTAGTGAAAAGCAGACCCACTTAGGATAAAGTGAGGAATTGAATGTGTACTGTTAGGCCACAGAGAATCTCAAACCTAGATGCCCTCTTCTGGAGTATGTTATCAGAAGGCTTTTACTTGAAAAACATAGGAATTGCAATGACTGTATCTACCTTTGGCCATCTTTGGACAGGAAGAAAGAGACTCCAATGAAAGCTTTGACTAAGATAAGGAGGTGCACTGTGACTTCTGGCCTAGGGAAAATGTTGCCCAAATCACAGTTTAGACATGTACTGAAATTTTAGCCACTCAGTTTAGACACCTGAGGCCTCTGTTATATTTCACTTTCAACCTTTGAATGTTGTGGAAATAATCGGACTTCCAACATCCTGCATAGTGGTGTGTGCAGTAAGAACAGTTTTTGGGGTTGCATTAAATATGCTCACAAACACATACAAATATATTTGACCACAGGACAGCTTTAGATTTCTGCCTTTTTGTACAGCAGGTGAGAATATTGCTGTGGTTTTGAGAGTCACATGCAGGAGGTGTTCTGTGTCATCACTGCCTGTATACTTAGACTGTCTTTCAGGACATAAATGCTAAGGACTTCACAGCAGCTGATTCAAAGAGCCCCTGCTGTGGAGTGCCTTGCACTGCTAATGAGGCCCTATGTGATCTCTTATTACTGGAGGGGCTGCCAGTTGCCACTAAGAAAGAGGCGTAGGGAACTGGTGAGGAACGTAAGGCTTGTGAGAAGCAGCTTGTTTAGAACAGTAGTCACACAAGAAAATCTGAGTTTCACAGGCACTATTTTACAGATGGACAATACCCCTGTGATCAGGTGCAGATGAAATCTTCAAAACGAGTATGGGAAGTGGAGATGAGGGGAAGGGAGGAGAAAATTCTGTGAGCTGCTTAAACAATGAAAGAAACCGGTCATTAAAGCCATATAATGGTTAAAAGAATGGTGACATGTTCCTCTCTAAAATTACAGTAAATGTTTTCTTCCTTGCTGCTTGGAGGAATTCCTGCTCTGCTGTATCCTGACATTTCTTCTCTCCTCGGGGCATGGTAGGTGTCCTGCAGGCATCCTGCTCTTGCTATTGCTTTTGGTGCTACTAGAGGGCCTCTCTGCTGAGAGAATCTCTCATCTCCAATGGCCTCCCACCAGTATAGGACAGATTCCTAGAAATGGTATTCCAAAGTAGAAATCTGGTTGGCATCTTCCTAACCCACTAAGAACTGAGTTTTGTTAGGCTGTGCACAAGTTATCTGAAAGCCAAAGGATGTACATAGGCTGGTGCTCCTGATGAGAGATGATTTTTAGATGCTTCGTTTTATGTGGGAGGCTTTTACCAGCAGGAAAGGCTGTCTACCTTTTCCCAGGCCCCTATTGCATAAGAAGAGAGCCAGCCATAGGTGTGTAGGAGAAGACCGCATTGCATAAAACTCTCTGTGAGACTGAAGAGGATACTGTTTTCCCATTGAGACTTGCAGTCAGTTTTGGCTCTAACAGGGTAAAATGAGGAGCAATAAGCTGCTTTATGGACTCAAGACACTTGGAGGCTGTTAGGGTACGGCTTCGTGGCAGGACAGAGCACTTTGCAAATACCAACCTGGTCTATGAATGAGCGAGGACGGCACAGTGCAGCCTAGGGATGCCATCATGTCACTGTGCGGGGCCGTGTTAATCAGCCTGACCGACAACCCATTGATGCAAATAGGTGGTGATAAATAGTACACAGCTGATTACTAGTTTTGGCAGTATACTTATCTCTAGAGTCTTCTATTTCATGCTGTATTATAACTTTACAATACCTGCTACACAATGCTGCAGACCACCAGCATGTCTATATGGGAAACCTGCAGATAGCTCAGGACTCCTGAGGTGAGCTGGTACCAGCTGGAGAAGATCGTGGGCCTCTGTCACTTGGGCTGGCAGATAACACCTCCCAATAAGGGAATCTGCCTACCTTTTATATGCTCCTACCCGTGGCTGTAGAAAGCCCCTCACGGGGGCCATGCAGTCCTTAAATTCTGTAGGTAGAGAGCCAGTTAGTTCCAAGGTTTACCCAGCAGGACTAGGAGAGACTGATACTATTGGAAAATGACTGCCTCACTGACATAGCTGGTGCCTCATAAAACCACAAGCTAGCACATCTAGCATATTACAACATGAAAGTTTCTCCTGTGTTGGCCTATTTGGAAAAGTTCTGGGAAAAGGGACAGCATTAAGTCTTTCTTCCTTTGTGACTGTGTATATTGTGGGCAAAAGAGAGGTGCCTGCAAAGTCTGTTCTGTTTGCCATGGGTTTGTGTTCCACACTGTGTTGTGACAGCCTGGCTTAGAAACAGATTCTGGCTTTATTATGAAGAGTCTGAATTTTAATTTCAGAGTCTGGAGTATGGTTCTGTATTGAAGCAATTCAGAGCTTCCAGCTGGAAGAAATATGTCCAAGGCTATGCTTTGCTACAGCCCTTTCTGCCTCTGTCCCTGCTCTTAACAGTCCACAAATGCAGATGAGTAAGCAAATTATGTCTGCAATCTGACTGGGAGAGCTGTCTGAAATAGCTATCTGTGTTCCTTTCAGCAGAAATGAAATAAAATATCTGAATGTCTATTGCCCCATTGTAAAATTTTCACATCAACTATGATTATGCCCTGAACTTTCTCCAATCCTGGTGGCTAGTTGTAAAACATCTAAGTGACAGGACATCAAGTACCCATTACCCGCTAAACCTGAATTCTTCTCTCCATTTCTTTTTTTAGTTTGTTTGATTATAAAATGGAGGACTTGATGTAAGCCTGTCTGATTTCTGGAGCAGTTGTTAGCAAAAATGAAGGTGGAAACCTGCTATCTCCGATATGGAGCAGGCCTCCATGCTCCTATCCTGCCTCATGTGGCAAGATGTGGTTTCCTTGGATTGCTGAGCCACTCAGATAAGCAGAGAAAGGCAGTATTTAACCCAACATGGGCCTTGTTTTCAGAATAGATTTATTTTGTTGATAGGGCTCTACTCACATCACTGGAGAAGCCTCTAGCATTTGGAACAATTCAAGTTTGATGAATCTACTTGCTCAGGTCCTGCAGAACCTGGCTGGTACAAATGCTGTCCGTGGCTCCAGCAGCAGTGGATTATGGCTAACATGTCCTCTTTTGCAGAGGCGAAAGTGTCTAGGATTCTGTGGGCTCTAGTGGTGGCTTTTCTCACTCAGATGAGCATGGTCATCCCCTGAAAACACTCCTAAGAGGTGGTGAAAGCACTTCCTGTCTTCATCTTGGCTGATCCGGAGGAGTGCCATGTTTTCCTAGGGATGAAACGACCTCAAAGTCTCTGCTTCTGTTTTCCATGCCTACTAAATATGGTGGATTAGATACAGGTGAAAAATACTCTCAACTCCCTCTTGTGCATTCAGTCCCATGCTCAGACACAACTAAAATCTGTGCCAAGAGGCAACTCAGGTTAGGAAAGGGATATGCCATTTTTTCTCTACCTCTGCTTCTTGTCACATTTTGCTAAACGCGGTCATGTAGCATGTAATGAAGACATCTGTTCGTTTTGTAGGAAACTGTGAAAAAGTGTGTGCGTTTGCCTTGTGCCATCTGTTGCCATTCTGATAAACAGTTGAAAGCTCTGGCAAACATAAACAAAAACAGTGTGCTTCGGTGCTGACTGTACCTTTTTCTTTCTTGGTGCTCTGTATTTGAGCCTTTCCTTGCAATGTGTTAAATATTTGGGGCTCTGGCCTCCTGTAAGGAGATCTGATGCTTGGCAAACACTGCAGTTCTGCTTCTGTCTGTGTCCCTCCCCTGAACTCGAGACAGTAACGAAAAGTAGGAGCTCCTGAGCTGCTGGAATGATGTGAAGTACTGTCTGTGCCACCTGGACAGCTCTACTTTCCCCTCCAAATTTTCTGCCTCTAAGTGGAAACTTGGCTGAATCAATGAAATGATTTGGGAATATGCTACTGATCAGGAGGGATTTAGATGTATTATACAGGATTATTATTTTTCCAGAAGTCTGTCTTGTGAGCAAAGGTTCTGTGTTACAGAATGTGTTGAAAATAAGTAGCTTATAATGGATTTCTGGAGACTTTGTGAAGATGAAGTGCTATTACTGTAAGGAGAGACAAAAAAGAAGAGCACTTTTCTGAGGCTCATGCTGGCAGAAAAACATAAAAAAGACAATGCTGGAGAGGACGGTATGGTGGCCAGTTAAAAGCAGACAGTGGAGAAAGAACATGTGCTTTTCAGTATGGTTTTCAATGTAAGAGCATATAGCAGATCTCAAATGTTACTATATAAACATGTCCTTTTTTTTTTTTTTAGAGGCCAGAGGTACAGAGGTACTTGGACAGAAGTCTTCAGCATGTGTTACTTTGCATATACCACACTGAATCTACAGAAATAGTTTCTGTGAAGGGGAAAAAAGACCTCTGTTAACTCCTTATGCCACATACTTACTAAATACAGTGTTTTCTAGTGACAGTGCATTTCTGCTGGCATATATAGACTGTGCCACTTAACAGCTAAATTACCTTTTGTAGCTTTCTGCCTGAGTTGCATATGAAGTGGGATATGCTGCAGGTTAGAAACAGAATGTACTGCTCTAACAATTATTAAAATTCATGTCTTAAAAACCCCACTTTTTTGCAAAGAGGTTTTGTGCAGAATGTCTAAGCCTATATCACAGTCTTCTAGGGGCTGTTCTGACAAGGAAAACAGTGCAAGTACACAGTGGTAAAAATATAAAGCAGGCAGGAAAAGATCATAGGAGAAATAACAGATCTTCTTTTGAGACAGGCCACAGAAATGTGAAATTACAAAGTACTCTAATGCATACTGACAGAGAGAGAAAGCCTAACTCACATGGCAGCTAGAGCTGTTCATAACCCAAGCATAGTTATTTTTATTTACATTTCCTTAGGAAGCCAAGCTTATGAGCATAGGAGAGTATGTTTGTGTGTGTATACACATGCATCTGCCTGTGCACTGTCCTTACGACTTTGAAATCTACTTGTCTCTTCTAGCCAAGTTTGAAAGAGATGACAGTTTGCAACCTGACAGGTTTCCTGACACTGGATGAGCAAGGGGAGTGGTTTAACTCCATCCCTTGTTAGGTGTGAAGGAATTCATATGGGTGAAGACTACAACACTCCAACTATGGGAAAACCTTCAGAGGGAAGGTCTAGTACCTTGTTAAACACAGGAGAATCTGGCTGTAAGGTACCAAATCATAGGCAAACAGGTTTCAACAGTTCCACTACTTAAGGAACAATTTTTGAGGAGGTGTGACTTCTGGCAAGAGCTGCTTTTTGGCAATTTCAGCAGTCTGTCCTCTTCTGGGGACCAGGTGCGAAAGAGGCCAGGAAGCACAGACACAGCAGTGGGCTATACCAGCTCTTAGGAGTAGAGCTGCCAAGGGCAGGAGATTCCATTTTTGAGAAGATGTTGTAGCTTTTGGAGGGAGGGATGACAAACTAGATAAATACAAGTAATATCCTTCATGGGTACATATACCAGACTATCTTAATTTTTATTTTGACTTCACGGTGTTTTTTAAGTATATGAAAAAATACTGAACTCTCATTCTGACAAACATTTTGAGAGTCAAAATGCCATTGAAATTACCTTCTTCAGAAATAAATTTCAGTAGAATTGTAGATTCCTGCAAAAGGTTATGAAACAATTTTTTTGTTGTTGCTGTGGAAAAAAAAAAAAAAGAACCTTGTCAGAAAGAGTTTATTGCTTGCAGTCAAACCAATTTCAGTATCAAATGATAAATCTATCCGTACAATTACAGCTCTAACAGGGATTAGGTCACAGTAAAGCTTATGAGTACTCAAGACTTAATTAGCTCACTGAAATCAGTGTGGCTTTGTATTGACTTGATAAGTCTTGAATCAAACTCTGAAGGCTTGATGAACAGAAGGACTCAGTGCTGTGGTACATAAATTTGAATGACATCTCCCTAATTGGACTCACTGTCATGACTCTCCTGGAGTCTGGAAAGGGTCAGCTACTGTTTACACAAAGTAAGGTACATCAGATGTGCAATTCTCTTCTTTTTTTCCTCCCTCAAAGTCTCCAGTGGCTAACAGTCTTAGATCCTGGGTCTGAGATATCATTTATCATTCAAATCACCCCTCTGTCTGGGAGATGGGAAACCCTCATTTTCTACCTCAATCACTAGTTTTGGAGATTCTTCTAAGACAGAAGGTACTGAGCTCCTTCTAGAGCTCTTCTGTTTTGCATGGAAATAATAACATTGATGTTATCAGAGACAGTTACTCTTGAGACTTGTAGTTAGAGTACTCATAGGACCAGAACCTCTTTTGTAGACTCCTTAATAAACTAGTTAGTATCTTTATGTGAGACAGGAGCTTCTGACTTTGGCTAAATTCCAGCTTTACCCGCACTCTTCTGTCATGGTCCTATTTGAGGGATCATCAAGGGTATGTGAGGTTTCCATGCTTCCAGCTGAGACAAAGAGATTTTACTCTTTCTTATTTTTTGACTTGGTCAATGGACAGATGGCCCTGCTGCATGTCTGCACATTTAGGTGAAGGAGATATGAGCTGCAATCTGTGATGCTATGTTTCTGTAACTGGGATTTGTTAAGAGACTCTAGAAGAAGCCCAGCATCTGGGAAAGAAGGGAAATTCAAATCCTGTCTTCCCAGATTCCAGCTTTTCACTAGGCTAGAAGTTCAAACTGGAGATCGTGGACCTACCATGTTTTGGCCAGAACCTAGTGCAGGTCGGCTCTTTGCTTTACTTCTCAAATGTTTTCTTAATAGAAGAATTCTTTCATGCAATTAATAAAAAAATGTAATAAAAATCACAAGTTGTTTTTTACACTGTTGCCTAGCTGGATTTTTATTTGCCCCCATTTTGCTCATGTCACTGCTTATGCATGTGGGACTGTCTGGTTTTATTCAGTGAGTTTTCAAGTCCTCTTCTGATGTGTTATGTGCCGTCATCGATGTGTGTCTGTCTGACTGAGAAACACAGCTGCAGGGATATTGGGCTCTATAAGTGCAAGTTAGGCTGGGAAACATCTCATTTGTGAATTGCAATGGGGCAAAAGAGGTGGTGTCAATCTGCTCAACAACATAGAGACTTGGACAGTTCTAATAATGCCCCAAAGTGCTAACTTCATGACCCTAAAGTTAAGCTAACTTTATTAGCAAAAATAAAGGCACCCTGGGACTTGGAGTGCTTAAGGGTTAAGTCACACTACTCTGAAGGTTTTTAACCAAAGCTATTTTATTTTTAAAATAAAAATTACAGCTAGAGGCTTTAAATAAGAACAAGCTCCTAATCACATTGGCAGTGAGAAAGAATCCCTACCCTGAAGAGGTGGCTGTCTTGCTAGGCAGCAAATGAAGAAAGAACGAGTACAGGGAATGAGGGGGAGTAACTAATGTGTCACATTTATCAGTAGAGATGGGATTCTTGAAGCCTCTGCCTTGTGCTTTTGTCCGTGCTCCTTAAGTGCAATTTTCCCTCTGGACCAACTTCTAGATGTTCTGGTTACTGCTGTTTGTCTCTGGGATGAAATGTGAATCTCTGATCAGTTTAACCCATTTATAACTAGTTAGTCACACAGCAACTGGTCAGTATTTAAGTAGCCATGAACACAGGATGCTATTTTTCCTCAGCTGTTTTTTATGTCTTACAGTCTTGGTGAGGAGATGTTTTATCTTTCGGTATCTGCCTTATGTATGAGAAGATAAGTCTGTAGAAACAGCAATCTGTCCCCATATTAAAGAACTTAAGGCACAGACTGCTTATGAGAAGGAAAGATGAAAGTAAGACAAGGGCATCATCTAAGATAGTGGGATCCCTTAAGATCTCCCAATCCAGTCAATATTCAAAGAGTTTGCAGGTGCTTACATCTGACTCTTTGGACTCATGAATTGTCTTCTGGGTGTTACTTTCTCATTTCTTTCATCTATATTCTTATTTCCTTCTTTTGCCCATATAGTTAGTGGAGCCTCAGGGTGTTTTGAGCCTTGATGAGGTATGTTTATTTATTGTAGAAAGATACTTCTTGTACATTCTGTGCAGAAATATATTGAGCTCTACACATGGGAAAACAAATAGGCCATTTCCTTGTCTCCTGATTCTGGCTAAGGTGGTCACATCTCATTTCAGGAAAACAAAACTGGACAGGAGGGTGGCTGGTTTATAGGCCTTGTTTCCTCTCTCATGGCTGGACAGAAATTTGCTAGGTGTTACCCACTAATTTAGCACAAATGCTGAGCCAGGCTACCCTGCTGAATGACTTCTTCTGAATTCCAGTTGATGTTTAGTGTGTGGCACTCTTCTACCTTCCAAAGTGATTTCTGAGTCATCCACTGCCCATCAGTCTTCCCTGGTTTCGTTCTATGAGATCTATCGGACAACAAGAATAGAGGTAATGGACTGTATCTCCGGCTACTATATGAAACAAGGAAGGGGATACTGAGCAAAACTTTAAGTAATCTCTATGAATGTGTAAAATGTTGAGCATACAATTATATAGCACCAGGGTGTGGAAAATTCATGTTGTCTGTATTAATGGCTTTGTTGGAATGGAAGGGTGCACATAGGGCATAATCTCTGCTGTACAGGAAAGAGAAAGCCATTTACAGTGGTGGTAGTAGAGGGCAGGAGGTCACAATACTTTGAAACCAGCCATTCAGACACTTTCCAGTCCACCTCACTGTCTGTTTATCTTGTCTGTGCTTCATCAATTTGTCTATGAAGATGTTAAGTAAGAAAGTGTCAAAAGCCTTAGTGAAGTAAAAGTAAACAACATCCGCTGTTCTTCCCTCATCTGCCAATCCTGTCATCTCATTGTGAAAGGCTACTAGGTTGGTCAGGCATGACTGACCCTTCTTAAACCTGTGCTAACTATACCAAATCACCTTCTTGTCCTTCATATGCTTGGAAATAGTTTCCAGGGGGATTTGCTCCATCACAGAGATCAGGGTGAGGCTGGTGGGCCTATTTCCCTGGGCTCTATTCCTTGCCCTGCTTGAAGATTGGAGTGACATTTGCTTTAGCCCAGTCCACAGGAACCTCCCATCTCCCCATGATTATCGAGCGTGGCCTTATAGTGACATTGGCCACTTTCTCAGCACTCACAGATGCATCCCGTTAAGTCCCATGGACCTTTTTGGCCAGTTTGTTTGAATGTTCCCTAAACTGACCACCTTCTACAAAGGGTAAGTCTATCTTGCTCCAGACTTTCCTACTGGCCTCAGGGACCAGGGATTCTTCAAGACCACCCTTTGCAGTAAAGACCTAAGTGAAGAAGGCATGAAGTTTCCCAGACTGGGATTCCATGTTTCCACCTATGTGAGCTCTATATCTTTACTGCTGACAGGAAATAGAACAGAGGTTAGTTCTGCATCTTAAAATAAGGTGTTTCACTGAAGGAAAATAGGTCTTGATCTTTTGATCATTTTTTTTTGGTAAATGAGAACTCTTTTATGTTGTATTGCTGACACCTTCGAGTATGACAGAAGACCAGAATGTCTCTTAGCCTAGTTATGTCTTACATCCAGAAAAGCAGGTATTAAGACAAAAGAGAAACAGGACCCCCCGTGGTCTGTCTTTTGCATTCAGTTATTCACTCCAGCAAACAACATAGGAAAGTTTTACCAGGTAACTTTGTTTCTGAGGCAATGAATCACAGCAAGCAGATTGATTGTGAGTTAGCATCTGGGAGGCAGTGGTGGGGAACAACACCCTTCAGCCATAATGTTTCCTAAAGTTAACACATCATATCAGAGGTGTAAATGATATGAGGTCCGAGGGCTGCTGAATTTCCAAATGCTTTGCTGCAATATCTTGGACTGGCAATTAATCAATTTTCTGTGCCTTTCAGAGTTTTCCTCCGAACAATGTTCTTCCTCTGAAGCTCATTAGCCATCAAAACCTGTCATGTCTACACATGTTTTTCTTGCACCTCATTAAGAGATTATTGATTGTTGGCTTCTACCCCTTTCAGAATTTGCTTCAGAAAATTAATTTCAATCACGAGTGCAATTTAACTGAATGCTTTTGCCAATGTTTTATAATGACTTGCTTTGTTAAAACTATAAAAGTTTTCATCATATTTATTTTGTTACCTGCAAAACATGAATCATCTTCAGCTGAAGAAAAAAAAGGGAGAAACTCCACCTTGAGAAAACTGTATAGTATTGTCTTAAGATAGATTGAAGCCTGAAGCAGTTTCAGAAATGCAAGAAAACTTCATAATTGCCGTTGATTGATTTGTAACAAGTGTATATTGTGGCCACCAGATTTCTCATGCTATATGAGATTTGTCAATATAGTAGTTCCATTGAGGGAGGAACATAGGCCAAGCAATTAACATTTTTTTCCAAGATTGCTTTGGTAATTAGGGCCAATTTTTCACTGGTAAGTTATTAATTATTCAGGTCTCATGGGTTTCTTTTAATAGGAAACATTGGCAAGTTCTTTCTGCAGTCATGAACAAACTTCTCCTGAGTCATCAGCCAGTGAAGTCAGTCAGATCTTCTTTTGCTCAGGAAGAAAGAAGGATAAAGCAAGCTATTTGCATTTAGCAGTTTCTTGCTGTTACATCCATTCTGATTAGTGCATATAGCAAAGGGTAGGCTCGTCTTTATAAAGCTGCTGTGGCAGCCAAGGCAACTGTACCCATTCTACACAAAACAATCGAAGTAAAAAGAAACGAAGGACCAGATTTGTCCAGGGTTTCTAACTGCTGTTGGAGCCTGCTAATTACCTAATGAGAGTCTCAGAAGTGCTCTCGTAATGTGTGGCATCAAGATTCTGTTGTTTCCATGCTGAAATCAAGTAGAAGTGGAGTATCAAACCATTTTTGTATACTTTTGACATGGTAGTAAGATGATTACAGCACCTCATGCTGGAAGATGCAGCACTAAGTGTCTTCTTCCCAGAGATCCTCTCTTGACTGACAAAGCTATGTTAAAAAGTTTTCCTTTTTCACCCAGCCTCATTGCTGGCCACTCAATCCTATCTCCTACTTTTATCACACAGGTTTTATAGAACCCACTCAGTCATGCTAGAATCGTCTATTGTGACAACAGTGGAAAATGGACAGATGAACCAGTATGAGTGAAAATCATTCCTCGAGAACTGTACTGTGTGGCTGGAGGGCACTGGTTTCTGGAAGAGAATCCAAGGGTCATTGAGGCTGGAAGGGACCTCTGAGATTATCTAGTTCAAACTGCTTGCGCAAAGCAGGGTCAACTAGAACAGTTCTTCCAGTGCCATGGGTCCAGTCAGGTTTGAATACCTCCAAGAACGAAAACTCCACAACTCCTCTGGGCAACCAGTTCCAACATTTGACTACTCTTGCACTTAACTATTTTCTAAAGTTTTTGTGGAGTTTCTTGTATTCAATTTCATGCCAGAGCTGTTTTCCCAGAGCTCTCTATTCAAGCCTTGCTGTCTTATTTTTTTTTGACCTTTCAACCCTCTAGGTTGAAAGACTAATAGTGGATCTGACTAGATGGGCCCTTCTGATCTTTAAAGCCTCAGATGGAGAAGTTTCCCCCTCCATGATGTTGGTCAAGATACTCTCCATGCTTTATGTTGTTTCTTTCTCCTGGCCTCCCACAGTTGATGATACCCCTTCACTGTCTTGCCGAGAATGGCTGGGTTGATCCATCTGTCTCACTTAACTAATTAGGGATTGATTGGGTGAGATTCAGATTTCAACTTATTTTAAACAAGGCAGGTTAACCTGCAATCTGTGGTCTCCCATAGTATACTGAAAAACATCATTTTAAATTCCAAGTAAACAATACAAATGTGTTCAATCAACAATAATAACAAAACAAAATCTACAGACGCATTTGCTGTGATAATTGTTCTGCATATCACTGGAGAAGAGACATTTACATGGATTTTAATTAAGAAATATGTTATTTTTATAGTTTTAAAACCATTTAAAGTGAAAAGATACTTAAAAAAAACCCAAACACACGGGCAGATGTTTTATTTCATGAAACAGAGGGGCTCGTTGATCATCTGATGTTGTATTCTAACTTTTTGCACTTCTCCCACTAATTCCTGCACACAAGTCTCTTGCCTTGTGGCTGGACACTCCGGGAGGAATTCAGGGCCCATTACTTAATCCTGAGTACGTTTGCCTGAGAATAGCTAGTTGTCTGTCATGGTCCCAGAATGGTCTTTGACTTGACAGAGCACTCTTCAAGCAGGATCAGTAGCCACCAGCTGCTCCCTCCTGTTAGTTCTGTGCTGGTGATGCTGGCTTCTGTTCAGTTCATACCAGTGTGCTTAATCAAATTACCACCTGTCATTTCACTGCTTCTGGGCTGTACAACCCAGCATGAGACAGCCAAGTTCAATCCCAGCCTTGCAGTAGCCAGTGGCAAAGCTACCATCAGCCGCAGGGGCGTAAGATTTACCGTTGGTATTTGATAAGGTACTAAACAGTTATAGAGATACTCTATGTATACAACCTGTTGTTTTTCTGGAATTAGAAACTGGGAGCTGCCGGATAGGCAGTACGCTATGCCATACATAATGTCAGTCTGGTCCCTCTCTGGCTTTTGGCAGTTTCATATGCTCCAGTGAGAAGCTCAGAGGCTTTGATGGATGATAATGACTCATTTTTTAATGCTACTGTATTAAGAGAAATAGATGGATAACGACTATGGGTGAAATCCTCCCTCCTTGTACAAGTACCAGGCTTGCAAATGGACTCAGGGTAGATATTTTTTACTGCAGTTGGTGGGATTCTGGTACCTTAAATGCCTTTATGGATCAAGGCTGCTGCTAGTGATCTTCTGCAGAATAATAAACTCAGGGCCTGTGGCCAGGTTGGATGTAAAGTACCTACTGTTATGAGCACAAAAATGCCATAGACCTATGTCCTCTGCCTTGAGAAGTGTTACCATACATAAGGCTGCTGTGTTCTCAAGTCCCAGGCACCACTCTCTATACTCTTCATAAAGGTTTGAGTTCCATCTTAAAAGCAGTCAAATTTACTTTGCTCTCCTGTTCCCATTGGAAGGCTCTTTCAGACCCTGATTGCTATAGTGCTTAGGAACCCTTTTTAAATTTCCAACCTAAATGTGTTCATGGCCAATTTATATTCATTTGTTCTTGTGCCAATATTGGCCACTAATTTATATAGTTCTTTTGTCTTCTGGTGTTTCTCCTCAGGATAGATTTGTAGAGAGCAATGTTCCCCCTTTCACTGGCTGTTTTGCTAGTCTAAGCAAGCAGAGCCCCTTTGGTCTCCTCTTGTAAAACTAATTCTTCATTCTGACTGATCTTTGACTCTTAAGCGGTTTGAAGTCAGCTCTACTCACAAAGACAAAGCCAGAACTCTTTCCTACCTGTAGCGAATATATCATCTTCCTGACTGAAGTAAGAGCATTTACTCTATGGATCTATTGGCCAAGCATTACCATTCTCCTCATGTATTCCTGTTCTTCATATTTCTCTAAGCAGAAGATAGCCAAATAATCCAGTTCCATCATTAGAAAGATTTGTGAAGGACACCAGCCACATGTCCTGCTGTAGCAATACTGCTGTATTTCATTTGTATTGGACAATAGCTAATGCAGAGACTTTGCTTTAGGCTGGTTTCTCTCATGTGGTGTTCTTGATCTCTCCCTCCTGTCTCCTCTCCTATTTTTTTTGGCAGGGGGAAGCCCTTAAGAGGGTAGTCAATGGGATGGTGTGTAAGAGTGAGCTCTGCTTTCTTCCTGACTTTTCTTCCTGTCTGCCAGCACAGTTGTATTCAGCTGGAGGATCATACTGAATATTTCCAGCTGCTCTGACATCTCATAGATTTTCAGAAGTCTGAGTTTCCTCTTTGTTGGCACAGATTTAAATGCCTTTCATTAGGCCTTGGTCTTCATCACACAAAATATCACTGGTACATTCAGTTTTCATGATGAAGAGCAATCCTACTGGGAGAACATCAGTGAACTTCTGAGCTAAAACTGGTAAGCTTTGAGGGTCTTGTTCATTGGTGTTGGCAAGACTCTGCAACAGTTCCCTGCAGGTCTAATTATTTTTACTAGACAAACTCCTATTGCAATGAATAGGAATTTTGAACTGTACCATGATTTTTCAATGGACATTATGTTGTAAGACTGTCATGTTGGAATAATTCATAACTTAACATGAGAAAGGACTGCACTGTGAGAGGGACGTGCTTGCTGGCATGTCTCATATGAGCAAGGTTATGCTCTAGCAATAGTTCAATATCACATTTTAACTGTGTATATTGTTTTAATTTGTAGTGTCTTGGCAGCCCAAGCAGTCACATTTGCTAGTGTTTGAAAAGAACAAGGGAAATTAAATATGCAAGAGCATTAGAGTACGATTCAGCATTTGACATAAAACCACAAAATTAAAGCAATCCAGATATATGCCTGCTTCTCTGCTTTTGTTTTCATCAACAGGGCCCTCAGCTTCAGCTATACTACATCTACCACTTTGAGGGGACAGTTCTATGAGTTTGTGATGGTTAAGAGTGATTTAAGGACGGACTGTGGTGGCAGTGTCATACTTTGAACATCTTTCTTTTTTATCCCGTTTTTTCTTTCAAAATCATCCCTAACGTCAGAGCCGTGGGTAGGACTGGCTTTACTGACTTACAGAAGGTCCGTGTGTCTGTGGAGGTCAAGGTTAATATGTTAGAGACCGGGAGAGAGCTTATTCCTGGTTCTGCAAGCATTTTTTCTTGGTTAGTCTTGAGCAAGTTATTTCTGTTCCTTACGTCTCTCTCTCTTTCTCCCACTTTCTTTGTTCCAGTGCTTTGAGACCTGGTAGGGATATGCAGGATGTTCCCAAAACATTGCCTGCCATTTAATAACCCTTGCAACAGTTGGTATGTTTGTGCCATAGGTACACAAACAAACTTTTAAAATGTATTCCTCGACCTCATCTTTGGAAAGGTCTTTTTTTCTTGTCCTGCCAAAATGTAGCATAGAAAGGGTTAGGGCTGTTTATATTTTTTGAGAGGAGTGGTGATATTTTTCTGAGAACTAGTACAGAAAAAAAATTCAGTTTCTATGCTGTTAACTATTCATTATAACCTCCTAAATTTCTGTGTTTGAAAAGAAGTTATTTGTGAAGCATTCACTTCAAAATGTTTTTCACCTCAAGAACTTCTGGAACAAGATGTTTAACCAGCTCTCCAATACGGTCTTGTTGGAGCCAGTGCAATATAAAGGCAAGGTTCAAAAGACGTGGGGGCAAGCCCACTTCAGGTTCCTAATCCATGTTCTTGGAGGTGGCTCCCTCCTCATGAGTAAGTCCTGAAGTGCGTTATAGCAGCACAGTGTTCTCCTGTTGCACATGCTACACCTGAGCTCTGGGTCAAGGAGTGCATTTGATCTTCAGAGCTGTGTCTCATCTGCCGGTAATGAAGGCAGGAGTATCTAGGAGCTGGGACATGAGAAAGAAACATAAGGGGTCGCATTGAAATATTGTGAGTAAAAGCTAGTCACATCTTTTTCTGCCTTAAACTCCGTATTTAGAAAATTAGGCAAAATATTGCTCCTTTTCTTGCAACCTGAGCCTGTCCTTTCTGTTTTTATTGCAGGCTCTTTGAGACTCTCACTATTCTTGTATGGAGACTGGCATTATGGCACCACAACTGTTGCAGAGGGAGGTCAGGCATGATGACAATAAAGTATTGTAGGGAGATTGTATGTGAAAGTTAGACCCTTTGGTACAGCTCTCAGACTAGAATTTTATCTAGGTAGGAAAGATACAACTGTCCATTATCACGTGATACAGAGCTGATAGTCCAAGCACTACATATCCAAATTCTGTTGATCGGTGAAAGCTTCATAAATAGAATAACAAAGCACAAGACCTCAGAGGTTTTATCAGGGAAGTACTTGAGAAGAGGAAAAAGTCACTCTATGCTTTTGTTTCTGTGGCCACTCTCTGGTTACTATTAAGAAGCAGGGATTATTTGCTCATTAATTCATTGATTTACAAATAAAGGCTGCAAGACATCAGGCTGCACTTTTTCTATGAGAAACCACTACATTACAGCTTTTAGATTACTTACTTGCTAAACACACAAAGTTAAGGTAGTCTCACTTTGGTGTGTCAGCCAATAACTTCAATGAGTAGAGCGTGTGGGGAGGAGAACGAAAACTGAAAGAAAAATTCATACTGTCTGATCCTCTGCGTATGAGTTGCACTTGCAAAAACCAAAAGAGAATAGTCTGCTCACAGAAGGAGCATCTAAAAGGGCTGCTGACATCCAGGATCGTGAGAAAATAGCAACAGGCTATTTTAATCAATATAGAAGGAGAAGTAATTGATTTTAGAGATAGCAAGCGGTTACTCAGCCAATAATTAGCCACCTTATCAAAGTTATCTGATAAAACCATGGATTACGCTGGACTCAGAGTCCTGACTCTTTGAGGAGAGTTCAGATCAGGATTTTCCTCTTCTGCAGTACTTTTTGCTGCTGACATGCTGCCACAGTCGGTGCCCTTTGTTCTTTTTCACAGGCAAAGGGATTCTCTTCTGCTACAGCACCGATGCAGAGTTTCTGGGAAGAACTACCATGTCAGTGTGTGACAGGAGGCAGAGCCGGAGCTGTTCAGGAAATCTTTGTGCTAAGTTCCTTTTATGCTAAATTTCTCTGCATAAAAAGGGTACAGGGGGACTATGAGGTGAGTGTAGGAAGATTATCAAGTGGTTATACATTTTGCCATAGTCCCCATTTTCTCCTGTTCTCCAAAAGAGTCTCCAGTCCTAGAATGCTTAAAAGGCTTTTACTGTTAAAGGAGATGGTAGCCCTTCTCAAGGCAGAAATAGTGGTGCAATTGTTACAGAGATCGTTGGTGAAATGAAGCAGATAGAAATGCTGTTACTGTAGTTTGAGGAATTTTAAAGCATTGTCTTTATTCCTGGAACTAACTTGAACCTTTTCTGCAAACACCTGACCATCCAGATCAGAATGCAAAATAATCTGTAGGATATACTTTCCTTTTAATTTCTCATGACTGTGTCTAAAGAGTATTTAGAAATAATATTTTGTATCTAAAGGTAATGAGCCCATTCCATTCCACTAATGCTCTGAACGAGATTATTCTGTACTCTACCAGGATTATAATTTATTTGTGCTACAGTCTTGTGCAGACTCCTCAGAAAAGACCAAAACCCTTTCAAACTTTGATAAATGCAGATAATGAGAAAATTCCTTCCCTGTTTAGTGTTAGTTGAACATCTTTATCTCTTTTCAACAAAAACTATTTTTGCTGAACTGAATATGTATGTGGGAAAATCTACTGAAGAGATTTGCATGAAAGAAAATGTAATTAATCTAATTTTACAGTAGGCGATCTCAAAAATGATAGGACTAAGTCGAACTATTTAGTATCTTTTAATAAGTCTATGGCAGAGCTAGGATCTCAAATTTGCTGCTCTAAGCCCTAATTCCAGAATTTCAGAGTTTTAAACACAGTATCATCTTGTTCCTCCTTTATGACTTCAAACGTAGTTGAGCCCATGGACTCAATGATAGTGCAGTGGAGTGTGGATGAACAGTCACAAGAATATTCATTGTATCCCTGGTTTTCCTGTTACTGATGAAGATCTCTCAAACTTTGTGCTTCTTTGAGTGCAGGATAAAGATAATGCTGCCACTTCATTTTTTGTATCATTCCACAAGTATTATGTGCTGTTACCTTGCTTGCTGAACACTCAAGGCCAAGACCTCTGCTTGTTATTTGGCACTGTTAAAACAAATGGATTACTTGCATGTTAAGGTATTACATTTGTGGGATTCAAGGTAGTGCCATCTGTGAAAGCCTCCAGGAGCTGTGGTAAGGTCCTGTCCTAGCACAATTTTTACACGCTTCTGTTGCCTTCAGAGAAGTTCTTTTGCATAGTATTTGGTGTATGCTGAAAGACCTAGTTTAACTGGAAGATAAGAGTAGTGGATGGGATGCCAATTATTTGTCCTGTGCCTTGCAATACTCTCTTTGAGGATTGCACAAGAAATCATGGGCAACTGCATGAAGATGTAGGGAAGATGTGTTTGGAATTTCAATTTTGTTTATGCTCAGACAACTCAAATTATTCTTAATGTATTTCAGTATAAAGCATGGAAGTTTAATTAGAAACTTCTAAATCAAGAACACATGTACTGAAATATTTCCCACTGCCGGATGCAAAGAGTATTTATGTGATGTGTCAAAGAACAAAAGCTGCTGTAGAAACCACGAGCAGTTGTTGCATATTGCGTCTTGACACACTCCTGGTGTACAGGGCAGTTGATAAAAATAACCTTGTTCTTACTGACGAGCCTGGTTGCAGACACGTATTTATTTTTCCATATAACTTCAGTGCATTCATGCATAAGTGAGTCTTTGCATAATGTAAGGAAGAGCACTTATTATATTAGGTATCTCTCCTCAACTATTAGCTATTCCTGTAGTGGGAAAAAAAAAATTACCGTCAAGCTAGAATTCAAAAATCACCATTCTCAGTCCAAAAAAAAACCAAAAGGAGGAGAATAATCAGACTAATTCAGCTCAATGTATATGTCATCCCCAACTGCCTTCCTTGATTCAGGTTGAAATATACGTTGTCAGGTTTTGTTATACTGTATTAAAATATTTTCTTGGAGATCAGACTAGAATCAGAACATGAACTAAATGATGCTGTGAGGATGAAACATAAACCTGTTACTCTCTGTTGCTGTTCTGCATTTGAAAGAGAGGTGGCTGAATATCCCTGCATGTTTCCTTATAGGACTGATTAATGTCCCTGGAGTTATTGACCAATGCATTCAGAAAGATCAGACTGGTATTGTGTGTTCATTTAAGGGCTTCCTGGTTTTGTTTGTTTGCTTGTTTGTTTGTTTGTTTTAATCAGGACAATGGCATTTGACCTGCTGGTTAGAGGATCCTGTTGCTAGGAGTAAATCTGACCCTCAATAACTAGTGCTAGAGAGCTTCTTTAGGCCTCCAGCTCTGGGATGAAAGGTTAAAGTGCTGTGATGCTGTTCAAAATCCATCAACCAAACAGAATCTTAAAGTGTCTTTGAACTTCTTGACCTTATCCAGTCTCTAACAAACAAACTCTCTAAGCTAATCAATGAAACAGAATAACTCTGAGGTCTTTATATCTATCTGCTCTTTAGTGTTTTTAATCCAACACTCCAAGGAGAATGATTTTCTCCTATTATTAACATAAAGGCTGATAACCCTCTGAGCTGTGTTTTGTGCGTCTTGCTAGGACGCTGTTCTCTCAGACATTATTTTGAAGAATACAGTGATACGCCGCTCTGCTAGTAGGCACTGCTAGAGCTGACAAACACATCCAGCCTTTTAGAGTCTAAAAATACTTGACTAGCCCCAGCAGTAGGTGAGATTTTCACATGCACTGCTGTAACAATATGAAAACTCTTTGTGAACAGCATGCACCATCTTCCTGTGAATGCATAAGCAGAAAGGACATGAATTATGTGTAAACGCTGATAGGCTTGAAGCCCAAGAGGAAGGATGACTAAGTCCTATCTCTGCTATAGATGCAGACATAACGAAAAATCTCAGGTTTCTTAGGGACACACAGAAGATCCCAGTGGTCTTGGCATTATGAGGAGGCCCATCAAACAGCATTAGCAGATTAATTAAGTGTGCAGCTTAAACTTAATTTTCTTGGTAGCATTAAGATGGATTAAACATTATTCATTTTGTGAATGTCCTTGGTTCTTGGTATTTTTCACTCCTCTTCCTACCTTGTCATTTTGTTTTATTCAGTAATATTACTATTTTTAGTTTAAGAAATGCACCTGAGCAGGATTTAAATATAGGATTTTCTGAGCAAATCTTCGTAACTTACAGCACCTGGGTTCCTGTTTCTCATAAGAAAAGCACTCTTAATGAAATAGGTTAATTATGCAAAGCGTGAACATAGTGGCGAAGTCTGTAAATGAGGAGGAGGATCCTTTGTGTAAAGTGCAGTTTCCGTATTGCTCTGTTCCTTTTCCTGCCATGTAAACAGGTGAGACTGTGTACTGGCACCAATATGAAACTGTAGCATACCAAGCATGCTGATTTGTGTTTCTGATTTGATTTCTGATACGTACATCTATTTGCAGTGCAAATAAACAGTACAGTTTTACACAGGATGGGAGCTGCAGCCTTGTGCCCTGTCTTAATACATCTCTTTACGACTCTCCACAGAAACCTGGAAATAAGTGGAAGACTCAGATGCTTGAGGGTAAGGAGTTAATTTTTCTTGCTTTATTTTTTTCCCCCTTCTTTTTCTTTCTGGGAAAACATCTTTGATATTTGTAATTATTTACGTAGTCTTAAAGTGTTAAATCTTGCTCTGCAGGTAAATGCAAATCCTGCAAATAGGTACCCAGCCTCTAATTGCATGTGCAGTGGGAGTTTGACTGACATGTCTATTAATAGGCTATACAAGACATGTTCTTTTGGACTTGAATTCCAGAATTCTGTCCCAAGGATTTGGTGATCACTTCGGTCTGCCAGGTGATAAAACTTCAGAACATCATACTAAAACTTGTGTGTTCAGTGGCAGAGAGTGGCCTGTTCAGAATTTGACTTCTGGACATCTGCACACTGATGATCTTTAATTATATTATCACATGCTGCCTTTACATCTGAGTCTCTAGGTAGATTAGAAACTATAAAATCTCTGTCAGAGAAGAAATTACAGAATGACCTGAAAAAGAGAATTGTGGTTTATTTAATTTTGTGAAATTAATGCTCTGATACAGGGTAGGGTACCGGTGCAACTCCAAGCTAAAGTAACAGTTTACTTTTTGATTCATTTAATGCATCCTTGAAATCTACTGTTAGTCTTTACTGTACCAGGAATCCCCAAATGTATCATTCTCTGACATAATAAATACAACCAACAAAATCTTCTGGAACATGATGTGTCTCAGGATATGTGGGAGGACTTTTTTCTTAGATATTTTTTGCATCTCTGTTGATTTATTTTTCAAGAATGTGTTTATATTATTTATTTTCCATATCCCCCTGTGCTTATTTTGATGTGAAAGGTTGATTTTCTGCTTCTGCAACTTCTTCACTGCTGTAATCACATTGTAATATTACAGAGGGAGGTGGTCAAGAGAAGCATTAGACAATTTCTGTGACTACTGCTTTTGCCTTAGTTGCATTGAATTACTATTTCTCAGTAGGAACACTCAGCAGTGTTTTGCACTTTCTAGTTGTAGAAGAAGAGACAATTCCTGCTTCAAGAAACACATAGTCTGCTAGCTGAGCCAGGAAAAAGGAACAAACATAAGCATTTTTCTGTCTAAATCAACAAAATTCCTAAAGATCATCAGAACAAGAGGAGTTTATTAGGAGATACTTCAGTACAGAGGTGATGCAAGAAGGATGAAGTGAATTAGAGATGGTTATTAAAGGCCTCCTCCTTTGGTTACAGCAGCCTCTCTCCAGTCAACCTATTCAGCGAATTCATTTGATATTTTGCTTTGTAACTCGAGGGACCAGGAACTGGGAAAGGATGAACGCTTGCGAAGAGGTGGTGATTGATGCTGGGGTGCGGCTGCGCTCGCACTACTCATGTGAAGCCCATGGACTGTTTTTACCTTTAAAACACTGCTCCTGTAATGACAGTGTGAAAAATGAAAACTTTTCTAGTACTCCTGCCTTTTAATGTTCACAAATGCGATTCACAAGCTCGAAAGTAGTAAGGTAATATGTCTGATTTCAAAGAGATGGACAGCTTAATTGGTGTATAAATTTAGAGCTAATAATGCACGTGGTTTTACCTTTTTTTAGTATATTCTGTATACTTTGTGTGTGAGCTGGGTAATTTGTTTCTGCCTTCCACCTTAGGAAGCAGTGAGATGCTGCTATTTATCTTATTTCTTGTGAGAGATTTTTGTAAAGCATATGCAGGGCTGCTGATAGAGTGCATAGCAAAACAGTCATTGCCATTTTTACTAATCTGAAGCCATTTTCTTTAAGAAGCACATAATGCAGAATATGGCTTGAACAGACAAAGTATATTTAGTTTGGGACTGGTGCACAAATTTTCCAAAGAGAATAGCTAATCAAAGAGTGAAGTTTATGGAATAATAATGTGATTTGAAGTGTCTGCTTTATTTACTGATATAAGTCATATTGAAAATAAGATTTTGAGAAGCAATTTGTCTGCGGGTGAAATTGTCCCTCCGCACTGCTGAAGTATAACTTGTATCACTGGGTATTGTAAGGATTCTGAAGAGGTTTAACAGGTGAAATCCTACTGGGTGGCCCATGGGAGAAGATTGTGATCCCAGCTGCATTCCATATTATAACAGGAGAAAATAGAGAACAGAGAAGAGGTAGGGGCTATGATGAGGTGGTTGTACGATTCTTTCTCCTTCTCCCCAAAATAAAGGGACTACTATGAAATTCATCTTCCCCTCCCCAAGTGCCAAGGATGTTTCTTTGATTTTGCCTCCTCATGCATACACATGTATTTGCATATGTTCATGTGTAAGTAAAAACGAAATGCTTATCACTAGGAGACTCTCTGCTCTGCCTGCTGAGAGAATAGATATCTACTTGGCATCTACAAGCCATGTCATTTGAAGAACTCCTGGAACACATTCATTTCCTTCAACAAGGAGCAAGGTGTAAAAGATGTGGAAGAATAAAATGTCAACCTCATGCTTTGCCACCGGGATGAATGGAGGACCTTTTGATGGAGGACAGGTTTGTGTCAGACCCAACTGTGTTTTCCTGCAGTACTTTTTCTAACTTGTAGAACAAACAAAAAATTGCACCATTACTGTTATTGTTATTACTACTGCTATTACTTTTTACTTCATTTAATAGATTCCTGGTACATTCCTCTGTGCAATGCAGCCTATCCACGCCAGCACTTTAAATTATTGAAGTTGTTTATTTTTTATCATGTGTTAAATGCTGACAATGTGACACATAAAGTATGTAGGCTGAAAGAGGCATTTACGCAGATGTGATTTATGCTTTTTGTGAGCTGCATTTTTAAGAATTCTGAGCTTTCATATTTGCAAATCTCAGGTTGGTGGGTTTTACAGGCTATTCATCTAATTCAGTCCCATCTTTCAAACATCTGTCGCCTCTGAAAAGTTCTCAGTGTAAAGAGGAAACTGTTATTTATAAGAAGAAACTGTCAAAGATCAGCTATGTTCAACAATCTAAAGCATCGCTTACGTACATCAGCACTAAACTATGCTCATTTGGATAGCATGAATGGCTAATTTTAGCTTAAAATTGGAAGCAATTATGGGTTCAGGAAGAAAAGTAGGGCTGTATGTCATTAGTAATTGATTTCTTTTGTGGAAGAGCTTGAAATAAGCTGTTAAGAAGAAAAATATTGTTAAGTGATGTAACCTGTCGCATGCAATATGCAGATGTTTCCCAGATTTGTGTGTATGTGTTTCAGGTGGATGGATACTTCTGTTGTCATTCCCCTTCCTCCTTCTGACTCTCTAAAAATTTCTACTTTCTCCTTCTGCATCTTTTAGCTTCTTCAGAAACTCTGAAGCCGATGATAGCTCACACTGAGAGCATTGCACAAGTTGTGTACAAAGAGGAGAGCGGTATGCCATGGAGTAAGAAGCTGAGAGTCGCTTGGTAAGATGTTGCTGCTAGCCTTCAGTATCACAAAGTCTTATAAGTAAATAAGTGTCCTACTTTGTGCATCTTATGGTAAACTACAGATGCCAGTCCAACAGAACAGGGATGTTCTGCACACTGATGAGAAAAACTTGTGTACAACATCTGTAGGGATAGAGCTGACTGCAGTAATGTACTCCTGTTCCTTCTTTCGTTCTCTGCTTCTTGGAACAGTCTGTGATCTTTCAAGGGAGTGGTCCTTGGCAATCTAGGGAATAGCTACTGGGTCAGGAATCTTGACCTCTCTCAAATGAGTCAGGTTGAAGAAATTGCTTTGCACTCATTTTTGACTGAATCTTGCCTTCTCATCTGCAAGGAGCCGTCAGAATGATCAGACCAGCTGCTAGGACTGAGTTGTGATCCTTTGTGCCACCAGTGCTATAATGTCCTTCTTGGGGCTATTTAAGGGCTAGCCAAAGGAGGGAGAGTGTTGTCCACAGGGCTGATGTTATAAAGGATACTTTTACTGCCCACCAGCTCTAGGAATGCTTTGGGCTAGTAAAATAAAGCACATTTGCCCCAGTGGAGCGGCAAGTGGGGAGAAGAATGATGAAATGATTGTTGTGTCTGGAAACCGGATTTTCAAGAGACTCTGTTGGATCTGTTTTCTGGGAAGAGTTATGTTTACATGTGTTTTACAAACAGATGTGAACTGTGAATCTGGGTTGATTAGTTTAAACTCTGTGTTGTGCTAATGCAATGATGTGGCTTTTGGATTAGAGCTAGATAGTGTCCAGTTATTTTGGTATGTAGACAAAGTGAGTGTGTATCTGCACAAGACCACCTAAACCTGCCAGGTGGGATCCAATTCCTCAAGCATTATGTAATTTGAGGCCATTTGAGACGTGCAAGATTATCTGAGACGTTCAGTAAGGGGCTGGCAGCAATAACATAGGACCTACATCTGATCCATGTTTGTCTGGAGAGGCAGCTAGTAGCCAAACAGGATTCCTGGGGGCATCTCAGAAGGGATAAACACCTATGTGAACCGTGTGCCTGCTTTGCTGTCCAGAGGGTTGAGGAGCAGACCTATGACATGTGCCCAATTTTTATATGGCTGCCTGGGAGAGATGGTCTGTCCTCCAAGGTGTTAGGCTGAAACAGGATTTGCTGTCCCTTTTTCTAAGAGAAGTCTATCTAGAAAATGGCAAGTTTGCATATGGCCAGGGAGCTCAAAGCTGGAGGTGTTCTGTGGAGTTCTAGTTTACAAAGGCAAATACATTCAGGGATGTTGGCTGAAAAAGAAGGATTTTCAGTTTTCTAAATACTTTTTTTATTTGATTTGGGTTGAAAGCTGGCAGGATTGCTAATTTCATGAGCCGCTGAGGGGTGAAAAACCTCTTACTTCAAATCTTGAAGGAAATCTGCCAAGTACATCTGCTTTGGGACTAGCACACCTTGCTAGCCAAGGCAGCAGAACAGTAAGGAGTCCAGGGGTCACTGAAGAGTCTTTTGTGGAATAGGTCAACATTTGTCAAGATGTTTTTATAAAAAAAATTTTTTTTCAAGTCAGCAAACCATTTTTGATTACCTTGTTTCAGCCAAAAATTTCCAAGAATCTCTGCTTGCAGAGTCTGAACCACACACAGGAGACATTTGGCATGAATATTTTCTTTCCTTAGGACTCTTTATGGTAAGGAAAACACAAAGATTCCATTTATCTCATTTTTGAAATTCATATGTAAGATTAATGTATGCTTCTGACAGATTGTAGGCTGATCTCCAATCAGTAATCCTCACTTTCCTAAAGACAGAAAGGATCTGTGCAAAATTCTTACAGAAGAACAAAATACATGTTCATATTTAGGTGCTCAATAGCTTTATTGGACTACATGAAAACTGAGTCTGAACATTCAATTATATTGAACTTACCCAGTTTGGTGTCTGAGTGTCTCATGACTTTCTGGATGGCTGAATGGCATTTGGTGTATCATATTTTCATATATATCAAAATAATATTACAAAATACTTAAGAATATTACAAAATCTTACACTAAAGTAAAAAGTCTAAAAGATAACTTCACTTACTACTGTTTATTTTCCCCCGGAACTTCATGACTCTGGGGCCCCACACCTGAATTGTAGACAATTTTTGTTTTCAGTATTGCTAGATTAAAAAAACCCAAACCCAACCAACTCCAATCCCTTTTATGCTGGTTTCCTAAGGGAATGAGATTTAGGATCTCTGTCTGTCTGTCTGTCAGTCAGTCTCTTAATAACTTCTGAATCTATTGGCTAATTTCAGTCACCTTTGACACAGGATAGCCACCTTTCAGATATTAGATTCCTACACATTTTGTGCAGATCAACGAGGTCAAGGAGAAAGACTTTCTTAGAAATCCCTCCAAGAGAATGACAGGGATGCCTGTTATCCCTCCTGTGGAGTAACAGCCACCCAGCCAATTAGAAAGTTAGTGTGGACCTCATTCCAGGTTAGCTATCACACTTGGGCTGTGATAGTGGCAGACCAGGGAATGCTGTGAATCCAGAGTGGATGTAGGAAAGTCTGGGGATGTAGGAAGGGGAGAGGGATAAAAATGCGTGGGTTAGAAAACATAGGGGAGACTAGGATGATGCAATCCATGTGATGGAAGGAAACTGAGGAAGGTGGGCTTATTGTAGGAGTGTGCCTGAAACCGGGATGTTAAAGCCAAATCAGTAAAGATATTTTGCTCAATATCAATAGGGAACTAGGTTTAGACTAAGGCACAGAGGGGAAGGTGAGATGCATTTACAATTCTGTTTGTGTATTCTGTATCTCCGCTACTTGGTGGATGACAATGTGTAGTTAGAGAACTTATTATTGAGTGTTTGATGATGATCTGTCTAATTTTAGCTCAGAGCGAATATATTTAATATCTTGATTTTTTCTATTGAATAATATTATGACATTGGTTGTGTACAGTACTTTCTTATCTTATTAACTGAACAAAATCACAAAGTACTTTTAACAATAAGTGGTTTGTTTGTCTGCATTAATATCAATTCAAACTGCTTTTATTGTCACTGCATACATATGACCCAACTCTTTCAGAAAACCAGATTTATTCTTTGTGAGAAAAATCTTAACAGAAACTCCCAATACTCAGAATACCTGAGAAAATGTCTAAATTTCAGCAAGCTTTGCAGTAAATAAGTGTAGCTCTTAGAATATTTTGTAGTGTGTTATGGAGCTTATGTGCCAGGTCTTCAAACCCTCTGCAACATCTCGAAGAAATGATTTGATATTTTACTTATGTTCTCAGTGCTTCAGGAAAGGAGTATTTGCAAGGATTTGCTGAAAGAGAACACTAAACTGGGTGTCATTTTGGTTTGGAAAATGCTTTCTGTATACTCTATTTATCTGTTTTGTGTCATGATGTGTTTTGATCAAGAGGACTTTGTAGGCAGAATAAAATGGAGAGTATGAGACAGATCAACCAGCAGCTGATATTTAATATGCTCTGTCCACCGGCCTAGCTTATTAAATATAGAGTGAAACAACTAAAGCACTAGTGAAGAATTTGTCTCAGTTTTCCATAAAATGAGCTCCTGAGTTTTGCTGGTAGTGGCCATTGTTTTTCATACAAAAATGGTAGAGTATCTCATTAAACAAAAGGCAATTATATGTATTAGCAATAATGATACAATCATGTACAAAAAAAAAAAAAAAAAGAAAAAGAACCAAAAAAATACCCCCTATGGATGTAATTTTAGAAACACATTATGCAAGGGGTTAATTTGAGAGCTGAGAATTTTTTTTTTTAACGTTTTGAAAGCTTTGCTGTAATTTTGTATGAAATTTGAGATCAGTGAGTCTATAATATCTTATGAATAATTTACAACGCCAACAGTCTTTCTGTGGAAGAATACTAAATTAATTAAGGCCTGGAGGAATTTCCATGTGTTTAAGCCACATTATATCTTCAAGGTTTTACTGCTTCAAAGTCACCGAGATGAACTCCTGCCTTTTCAGGTGTTAATAGTCCCAGGAAAACAAAATCTGTGCCCTTGCTTTAGCCTAGAAAAATGAAAGGGCTTGAGCATGTGTGTCTTGTGTAAATCTGTTAAAATAATAGTGCCTTACACTCTACGTTGTTCCCTCACTTTTCCGTATTTAAGGGAACTGCCCTACCATCAAATACCCACAGGTATTTTGTTGGTTGGGTGGCACGCTGCAGTTCCTGAGCCAGCTCTTTAGGGTGGCTCATTTCCTGGGGTGAAAGGAGGTGGGGGCCATATCCCAACAACACAAACAACCCATAGCTGAGCTTACTTCTGCTCTAAAACGTACAAAGCTTGCTTCTGAACACACCAGCCTGTGCAGAAAGGTTGTGTTTTTTTTGTTGTTTTTTTTTTTTTTTTTTTTTTTTTTTTTTTTTTTTTTTTTTTTTTTTATTTTTNGTTGTTGTTTTTTTTTTTCAAGTCTCGAGCCATGAGCATCTCCCAAAGCTCAGCGAAGGTTGGACAGAGTGTTAAAATATCTGCTTTCCAGCTGCTCTTGATGCCCTTGAGTTGAAACGCAAGTAGAGAAAAAAACATGTGCCACTATAATCACCTGGCAGCCGTTCCCCTTTCCTGAAAACCAGTCAAGCACAGCAAAGAGGAAGTAAGTTCCCCTCTCCCACGGCTAAGAGCATCCTCTCCTTATTTCCAGCTGCTGACCAACTACCCCAACTGGGCTAATTTTGTTCTCTGGGAGAAACCCTGCAAAGGGCCCTCATTTAGGCTTTCATTCAGTACATCACTTATTGACCCAGCCTAATACTTACATGTGTCCAGGCCTGGGCTCACAGTTCCTATGTTCTTACACCACTTCTGTGCTATCCCCACTTCAAGGACAATGAACTGGAGTGCAGAGTGAAGAAGTTATTTTGCTGAAGGTTCATAAGGACATTGACGGCACATTATGGCACTGAATTTATACAGTCATATCAGCATATTCCCCATGAGATGGTGGAGTTTAGGATCATATGCAGTAGGCACAGGGCCACAAGCAAGATCACTACCCTGGACTTCAGAAGAGCTAACTTTCGCCTCTTCAGGGAACTGCTTGGAAAAGTCCTGTGGGATAGGGCTCTAGATGGTAAGGGGGCCCAAGCAAGATGGCTGATATTCAAGTGCCATTTCCTCCAGGTTCAAGATCAGAGCATCCCAAAGAGTAAGAAAACAAGCAAGAGAGCTAGGAGACCTGTATGGTTGAGCAGGGAGCTAATGAATAAACCTAAATGGAAGAAGAAAGTATATAGAACATGGAAGAAGACCACTTGGGAAGAATACAAGGAGGTTGTCAGAGGGTGCAGGGATGCAACAAGGAAAGCTAAGGCCTCCTTAGAACAAAACTTGGCGACAGAGGTAAAGGACAAGAAAGGCTTTTTCAAGTACATTGGAGGCAAAAGCAAGTCCAGAGAAAATGTGGTCCCACTGCTGAATGAAGTGGGTGCT
>VWZK01016157.1:548414-587305 GCA_013396935.1 Baryphthengus martii
CATGGATTCAGCAAGGGGAAGTCATGCTTGACTAATCTGATAGCCTTTTATGATAGCGCAACTAGATGGATAGATGAGGGGAGGGCGGTGGATGTGGTCTATCTCGACTTCAGCAAAGCTTTCGATACTGTCTCCCATGGCGTCCTCGCAGACAAACTTAAGAAGTGCGGATTGGATGATTGTGTGGTGAGATAGATTTGGAAATGGCTGAAGAACAGAGCCCAGAGAGTTGTGGTCAGTGGAGCAGACTCTAGCTGGAGGCCTGTGACTAGTGGTATCCCCCAGGGGTCAGTACTGGGTCCAACATTATTCAATATATGCATCAATGACCTGGACGAAGGGATAGAGTGTACCCTCAGCAAGTTTGCTGATGATACAACACTGGGAGGAGTGGCTGACATGCTGGAAGGCTGTGCTGTCATCCAGTGCGACCTAGACAGACTGGAGAGCTGGGTGGGGAGAAATTTAATGAAATTCAATAAGGGCAAGTGTAAAGTTCTGCATCTGGGGAAGAACAACCCCATGTATCAGTACAGATTGAGGGCTAATCGGTTGGAGAGCAGCTCTGGGGATAAAGACCTGGGAGTCCTGGTGGACAAGAGGATGACCATAAGCCAACAATGTCCCCTCAAGGCCAGGAAGGCCAATGGCATCCTGGGATGCATTAAGAAGAGCGTGGCCAGCAGGTCAAGGGAGATTCTCCTCCCCCTCTACTTTGTATTGGTGGGGCCCACCTGGAGTACTGGATCCAGTTCCAGGCACCCCAGTTCAAGCAGGACAGGGAACTACTGGAGAGAGTCCAGCGCAGAGCCACTAAGCTTATTAAGCGAGTGGAGTGTCTCCCTTATGAGGAGAGGCTGAGGGAGCTGGGTCTCTTTAGCTTGGAGAAGAGGAGACTGAGGGACAACTTCATTAATGTTTATAAATATGTAAAAAGCAAGTGTCAGGAGGACAGAGCCAGGCTCTTCTCAGTGACGTCCAATGATAGGACAAGGGGCAATGGGTACAAGCTGGAGCATGGGAGGTTTCGTGTAAACATAAGGAAAAGCTTTTTTATGGTGAGGGTGACAAAGCACTGGAACAGGCTGCCCAGAGAGATTGTGTATTCTTCTTTGGAGACATTCAAAACCCGCCTAGACGCATTCCTGTGTGACCTACTCTAGGTGATCCTGTTCTGACAGGGGTGTTGGACTCAATGATCTTTCGAGGTCCCTTCCAACCCCTGACATTCAGTCATTCTGTGATTTCACACCCAAGTCCTGCCCCTTCTGCTTTTCAACCTATATGTGCATTACTTTGTGCCTACGGTGGAGCAAACTAAACAGTTTTCTCCCTGTGAAAAGCAGGATATGGAGTCCTGGACTCCTCTGCCTATGTATGGTATAGAATAACCCACATGGAATTATACTCCCATCAGCCTGCACTAAATGTTGCCTTGACCAGTTTCTCTGCAGTTTCTCTCGGTGTGTTTGGGGAGGGTGGTGAGGACTGAGCTCCACCTTGTTTACTTTACATGGTACAGGTGGTGCAGACACATTTTTCTGTGGTTTCTTCCTATTGTTTCTAGTTGAGCACAAGCATGGAGCGGCAATGGACGGAAAGGGAACAAAGTGAGATGCTACTCTGGGCCACACGGAGGGCCATCACGGAGATCCAGCTTTTGTAGCTGTACAGTGTATATGAGATGAAGAGTTGGATATGGTAGCACTAGCAAGACCTGTGCTGTCAAGACTTACAGTAACGATCTCATGGCATAGGATATTCTTGCTCAGGTGCTGTAACACACCATATGTCTATCCCAAGAGTTACAGCATGATGATACTTGTAGGGGGAAATTTCCCTAGCAAAAGCAGTGGAAACTCAGCCACATTCTCTCAAGTAAGCACAGACCCAAGCTCTCTTCAAGACTGGACATGTCCATTATGCCTCTTGCAAGCTCATTTTCTTTAGCAGAGAAAGCCATGTGATTGGTATTTCTGAGAGGGACCAGTTCCTGCCCATGTGGTTTGACTGAATTAGGCACCATCCATATGAGTAGGCTATGGACTCATCCATATCTTAAACTTGGCTCCTTGCAAACACTGGATGGACTGTGTGAATCTGGAGTGCTGCTGCTGCAAAGCCCGTGGGCCATGGAGAATGATGTGCCTAAGCCTTCTTCTAGCTCCACAGGGAGTCTGGTCCCTCCTCAACACAGAGCTCTGCTTCTTCCTTACAAGCATGTGCTGAAACACTTGGCTGAATCAGGACCTCTCCGGCACCACAACCAATTTGTACATACATGAAATCAGAAAGGAGCCAAAGCAGGGGCTCAGGATACAGAAAGCTGCAGTGTCCAATTATAGGTGGTCAAATTACTGACTGTGTATGTTCAGGCTACTTGAACAAATTAAAAGTGGGGGGTGGAGAAAAGATAGTCAATGAGGTCTGTATGATTGTAGAAGGTGGGGGAAGCCAAGCTAGGGGCCTCAGCAATACCCAAATTGTCCTGTTTGCCAATATCCAGGGATAATTTACACATCAAAAGGAGAGAGCGGAAATGGACATGAAAAGTGTCAGCAGTTGCCAAGTTAAATAAAAGCCCCTCAGTGAACATGAAGAGCAATAAGAGCCGTTTGGAAAGTTGGCTGCAGAAAAAGAGGTTATGTGAGAGCTTATACCCGACCGCCTTCTTGGCCCCTTGGGAACCAGTACAGACATGGAATTCACTTGACCTGCAGGGCTGAGCAAAATATGGCCACACATCAGTAAAGCCTGATGCTTAAGTCATAAGAAACAAAAGCAGGACTGTGCCAGATGCCAGACGAGTGGGATCAGGTAACAGGAACCACAGCCTGACTTCAAAACGCCTGAGTAAATCTGGGCTGCTAAATTTCCACTGGACTGAATCTGAAGAAAATAAAGTGGAAGAAAAATGCTGTTTTTTTCTTTTCTAGTGGGATACCAGCAGATGAATATAGGCTGAATTTGAATACGCAAGAGGCAATATTTCTAAGGGTATTTTTTAAAATATGAGGCTTTGTAGTTTTGGCATTAAAGCAATTTCTATTGTCATGAATCACTGACGGACAGACACTGTGTTTAGGTGGGATATGAATGCCGAAATTTTTCCTTACCTTTCTGGTCTTGTAATTTTTTTTTCTCCTTTGCTTGGAGCAAATTCAGAACTAGTCTTGATTTTCCTCATCACACCTCAGTCTCACTTTCTACTGCTGAATACCTGCTTGAGATATGTTGTCAAACAATGTTGTCCTGGCTCTGCTTTGCTAAGAGATGGTGAATGATCCGGGGTTACTGATGCAAGTGTTAGGAGAGCAAAACTGATTGTTGCCCCAAGCAAGAATCTTCCAATGAGGAGCTGATTTCTCTTACACAAGTCCAAACTTGAAATAACTCCACAGATATCAGTGCAATCACTCTAGATGTGCAAGAGAGGTGAATCTGCCCTCAACTCCTCTGTCTTCTTTCCCAGGGGAGAGCAGCCTAGCTCAGGAATCGGGGAGGGGTGAGAGAGCCTACAAGGATTGCTGCCTTTTTATACAATCTGCATCAACTTCATCATCAAAGGCTGAAAGTGATCAGAATAGGCAGAATCCTGGGCCTTCCCATTCACAGGGTGCAGGCAGGCTTAACTCTGCCTACTTAACACTGAGATTCGGGGCTTTGATGTGAGGAATCACGTGTGTCTCCACCGCTGCGACTCTTTGTTCCAGGCAGTGGTGTGCCCTTGACGTGGCTCGGGGGGGAAGAAGAGGGGATTTGAAACCTGGAGTGTTTCAGATATATGAAGGTTTGAGTCGGTCCAGAATGCTGAGAGGTCTACACTCAAACCCCAGCACTGGTCCATTTGCCTTTTCCTGAGAGCTACTTGGTGTGATGAAGCCGGCAGCTGCCGGGGGCTTCTGCTCTCTAGAGATGTGCCAAATACCTCACAGGGTGGCTCTATCTTTGGCTGCTGTACGGCAGGGATTGGATTACAAGCAGCTTCATGCTGACAAGGCTTTGGAGGAATAATAATATCTTGAATATTATGGAATTTGAGGAATAATAACATTGGGGGGATAATAACACCCTCTAGGGGATGAGGTTGTCTCTCTCTTTCTTACGAACCTGGCACAGAGAGGCTGTATCTTCTTATACGTAGTGGGAATTAGCAGCTTCTTCAAAGCCAATATGCCAGTTCCAGTTAAAATATTCCCAGCATGTGTTCTGGCACTGCAGATGGGATGGGGATCTCCCTGCAAAATAAAGCAAGTGGGGCTTCCAGATCTGCTTGAAATCGCTCTGTTTCCTCTGCCTGGGAGGTGATAGCAGTCAGAGATTTCTCTTGGTGCCTCTCTTCCTTTCTCCTTCCAATCACTTAAGGCCCAGGTAGGGTTTTGTTCTATTATATTCTCTTCAAGATCCAGACTTCTATTTGCTGTGCTTGTGCATAACTCCATCAGTTCAAAGGAGGTATGCCAGCATGATCAAGCTGAGCATGTAATACACCAAAAATATAGTTTGGGATACTGAACTCTGAAATCAGGATAACGATGCTGAAAATAACCTGATTTGTTTTTCCTGGCTAGAAAACAGCACATTTCTGATATAGCTGATTTGCATTGTCTTCACAAAACCTCTTTACTAGCAACAGATTTAATACCTGAGGCTAAAGGAGAAAAGTTAGTTTTAACAGTGAAAGGACATCGCAGCAACATGTCTGGAGGATGCAGTTTTCTAAAGCTCTCTCACAAGATGGGGAAAGTCCCCTGGATAAAAAATCTACCCCATTCAGGAGGGGAATGCGTGCATTTCACTGTCACGTTCTGCCTGGTGAGTGCTCCTTGGTTGGGAGAGGTGACCAGTTTGTCAACCTTTGGGCAGTACAAGAATAGCAATTACATGAGCACTGTGAGGCCAAAAAGCTGCATCCCCTGGGAGGTGTGAGCCCTGGGACGATGTGACTTCTGTCACACACCGTCACCAATCTGCTGTACATCCACAGGCTGTTCACCTTTCCTGACAGCTTCAAACAGGCTGGTACCACCAATACAGGAGGGAGAAAAAACAGGCAAAGCATAGCCCAGGTCTGTTTTGGCTGGCTCTGCACAGTAGCAGGGGGATTTGCTGCATAATCTAGAGGGATCAGCAGGCTCAGGGAGCGCCTGAGCCTAGCATCAATTCAAGAGAAGAGCAGGACAGATGAGCAGAGGCATGTCCGAGCTCTCAGCAGCAGTGTCCAGCGTACTTTGTAGCTTCAGTACTGCCTGCTGGTGTCTTCCTCTGTCGGTGCCGGCAGCGTCTCTGAAACAGCTGCTTGCCTTCCTTCTCCAACACCCAGCAAGGCGCAGCGATGGCAGCTGTTCCTCACAGAGAGCTGCTGAGGAAGGGCAGCTGGATCCAGAGGGACTTGCTCTGGGAAGGGCAGGCCTTGGGCTGTGCACATGCCAGTCCACATAGGTAAAGCACCATCTGGTGAGATGTGACTGATGCAAAGGAGGGAGCAAGGACAAGGATTACTTCTCAGAACCAGAGATCCAGACAGACTGGCATATATTTATTTTTCTTATTTCAGCAGAATTGCTATGAAAAAAACAGAGGCTCTGGTACAAAATCACATCTCTTTCAACTACAGATGTGCATAAAGCATAAATGGGGAACAGTGGCCAAACTAATTTGAATATCCTCAAAGCTGCAGAAAAAGAAACAACCCCAAAAGTGAGAAACCAAGCTGGACTGCCCAGATCTTTTTGCCACAGGGCTCAGGAGAGGGAAGAGAAATCAAATCAAACTCGGTGGGCTTTAAGCTGCCTTTGGAAGAAGTTTCTGCTTGACATGAAAGCCACAGCCATGGCAGATGCTCGGAGGTGCCTTTCAGAAGATTGCATTTTCTACGGCTCCAGGTGTCCGAGGCAGACAGCTGACAATTACACCTTTTGTTTTCTTTTCATGTTTGACAGCCAGATGCCTTTTTGATCTGCAGTGTGCACTTGTCTGTATGCATGTGTGTGCATACATGTATATTTATATATAATCTCAGATCTATCACTCTGGCAGAGTTGCAAATGGTTTATCTGAGCATTTAAACAAATACAGGGCTGATTTACACACTGTAATGTCAAATGGAGGGGTTCCTCTTTGGCACTTGTGGTCCCCTGCAGTTTTACAAAACATGTTCTTTCTTGTGGCACTGTGAAATGATAAGATTATCGTGCAGATTTTACTCAAGAAAAGCCAGTCCTATGGTTGGTTTCCCAAGTATTGAAGAGCTACACTGCAATTTTTTTTCAGCTAGACTGTGGAGTTTAGCACCTCACAACTGGATGTATGTTGCGCATGATGCCTATTTAGAAAAGAGAGCTGGTTCAGCAGCTGAGGGATCTCAGTGATGGAAAAGCAAAAGACTTAACAGTGTCACAGAGGTGAAGTTCTTTCTGAGGCTGTGGAAGTTGAACAAACATGTAACTTCTACTGACTGCATATTATTCAGCCAGAGCCAGAAATGCGAACAAAATGTTTGTATTTGTTCGGATATTGAGAACGACTTTTTCTAACAATGAAGAGTTAATAATCAAAAGCCCCAAGTGCCTCTGTTCTCTGCATGTTTACTACTGGTCACAGCAGGAGACGGAGTATTGGCTTGGAAGGCCTCTTATTCACCTTATTACATTCTTATAAAAAGCAAGTTGTTTTCTGGTTTACAGAAGAGATTTTATGCTCAGAGAAAAAAAAAAGTCTTTGCTGGTTATTTCTGGCTCTGGAGCCAACTCCACTGCAGGAGCTCTGAGGCCTCCCAGGTAATGGTACGGTCTGCAGGAGACCATTAAGTGGTATTCTGAGAGATGAAGCGGGCACTTCCAGGATTGAGTTATGTTAGAGTAGTTTAAAATCATGGTGCTCACCACAGTATTCACAGTCTGCCATCAGAATTGCTTGAGAATAGGGCAGCAAAAACATTTGAGCAACCAGTTGTTGTGAACAAGAAAAACTCTGACTGAAGAGGGGGATTGGACTAATTAATGTGTGACCTTATGGCTCAAGCCAAGACCAAGACTTGCACAGACTGCAAAATTGTGGACTGTCATTATGTGAGAGTAGACTTGTTCTAGCAATTCCTTCTCTTTCCAGGGACTGCTGGCTGGGAAATGAAATGCCTGGTGTGAAAAATTTATGGCGTTCTTGGACTCATATGGGTGGTGAGTATAGGTGTTGCAAAAAAGAATTTCTTTTATTTGGTTTCTTTTTTTTTTTTCTACTGGAAAATTGATGTGTTGGGGGGGAAAAAGAGAATATAATTAATGATTAAAGATGGGTAAGACCTAGATGCCTTAGAAAGGCAGGCAGTACTGAGCTCTTCTGGTAACAAAACATCTGAAGATACCTCATCCTACAGAAGAGCCAAAGAGAAAGGCAAGGGCTTATATTTCATAATGCTCTGAGAGCTGAGATACCCTCAGAGGAAAGTAAGGCTGGCAGTGCTGTCAGCACTCTCAAAGGACAGCCCAAGGTGCTGTATATCCCTGCTCATATTCATGAGTCTGCCTCTGCAGCTTCTGCCCATGCAATATGTGAACAGAGTAACATAGGAGAGAGTTGTGAGTGTAGGACATAGGAACTCCCCAAGGAAGAGCTATCTAATGCTCCTGCCTAGTTGTATTGTGATTGCAGTAAGTACCTCATTTAATATTTATTACATTCAGAATTCATAGGAAGTCACTATAAATTGTAGTTTTAATGGAAATTGACCCTGTAAATCAATTGATCAAATCTTGGGTCAAGATGACATGACATATGCAAATAATATGCAAAGCTTGTGTGCAGCTGCGTGTACAAAGATCACACTCTACCACAAGCAAACCTCCACTGACTTCAATTAGAGTTTTGCCCAAGTCAGCTTGAGCTCTGTACGTACAGCTCTATGTGGGCTTTGCACATGATTTGCATATGTCCTATAATGTACAATATGGTATTGTGTACTAGCTGTCTTCCCCTAATTAATACATGATAAAAAAACTTGGAGAATAGTGATTAAGAAAAAATTGTGCATAAGGAAATTGCTTGCAAATGACCACACTGGTGAAATTATAACCCAGTAATATTGCAGTCCCATTTATTTTCTGTTAAGTTTAATCACCACTAATAATTCAGTCGAGGGTAATTAATCTTTGCTGATCAAAGTACAGGAAAGAGCTGAAGTACTGTAGCTGCATCATAATGACATGTAATGCTGATGCTGCACAATTGCCTGTTTGCCGAGAGATGTGAAGATGTCCTCTTCGGCATACAGTCAATGAGTGGAAGTTCATTATCACTCAGCAGAGGATAGAGGCTCAAATAATAAGGTAAAGAAGCCCAAGAATACGTACATAGGCAGATGCTTGCAACTAGGGCTCAGCTTATTCCGAGCTGGAGGAGCGTGCGTAGGGAGACTGTGGTAGAGACCAGTGAGAAAAAGGACATTCAATATTCTGGTTTTTTAATTTAAATTTTTTTTAATTGCTCTGTCAGAATGAAGTCCAGCTTATACTGTTCTAAATAAAAAAGGAAGCTTCATTCCCCAACCCCTCAGATTCTTCAACAGAAAGAAATGTTCTCAAGTTCTTTGTATCAGTCAGTATTGAGGTGGGAGCTTGTTGCCTCCATGGGATCAGCTGGTGCTTTGTTGGAAAGGATGCTTTCTCTAGGTGACTTGATGTGGCTTAGATGCCTTAAAGCAAATGATTGTTCATCTTCCCTTGAAGGAGGTGGTTGATGAACAGAGAGAGATGGTTTGTGGACAAGAGAAACCAGTGAAACCAGCATGTAGCTGAGACCCCAAGAGAGCAGGCAAGCAAGGTGTCTATCTTAGTTCTTCCTGTATGACTTTTTGAAAAACAGCTTCAGATCCTGACCATGCTGTTGTCTTGGACTAGGCAAAAATACAGCAAGACAATTTCCATCCATATGGCTAGAAAGAAGAGATGGGGCATGTTACCTCCTGAATTACTTCAGCTAAATATTGGATATATAGCATGCTTGAATTTGCAAGGCTTGAAGTCATTGCTATGCTGTATTGATTTTTGAAGATGATATTTAAAAAATCTTCACACCTAATTTATTTAGTCAGGCTTCATTTATTGTAATTTTTCAGCCAAGCCCTTGCTTGTGAACCTTAATCTGAAAGTGATGTTTATTTTCAAAGTACCAAAAAAAAATAATCTTTCCATGTTTGAATATTATCTTTAAAATTCTTTTGATATTTCCTTCTGTTGATACAGCCACCAAACATCAGTGGTGTAAAAGGAACACCACCTATTACTGAAGAGACAGATAATATTTAGAACTACAATGGTCCCAAAGTACAGAGAATCAAAACTGGAAATCCATCAGTTCTTTGGCTGCTAAATGGTTTCCATGCTGGGCTGGCATTTATCTTCTAGAATAGAGAAGCCTTTCAGGGAACAGCAAATACCTGGCAGGGGGCCAGAGGCCTTGGATATAAGACAATTAGCACAACAGGGAGAAAGAAGGGCTTCCGGAAATAGAGATGAATAAGAAATATTTGTAATGTGCACTTTGAGTTATTGGTTTGATCACAGTAAATGTTTGTTACTTATTTCTCTTGGTTGCAAACATCATGTTGTATGACTTGCCTGGTGTTGCTTTCTTCTGTAATTAGCTTCATCACTGAGCGGTAGGACTGGTACATATCACACTTGTTCTCTTCTTCATCTTTAAAAGGCTAGTTTGGTTCAAAGTAGATAAAATGGCTGCTTCCTAGTTTTTGCAAAGATAGTCTGCTCCCTCCTAATCCACTGACTTTCTCTCCATATGTAGCTTTAATTAGGCATGAGGATTTAAGACTTTACATTCTCAGGCAAGTAACAGTCAAACTAATAATTAAGAGGATATATTTAGATGGTTTAAAAACCCTACTGTACTTCTAAGAGTAAATCTCGATGTTTAAAAGTGCCGAAGGGTTTACAGACTCCTCACAGTACCACAAGCTGTAAATTTGCTGTTCTTGTTGTCAAAGGAAAATATTCCAATCGTAGAACATAAACAGACTGTCAAGTCTTGAATATTAAGAGGTTTCAACCATCCTGGGCTGCTCTGTTAGAAAGGCAAGGTATAATTTCATCGATTAAGGTCATACCAGCTGAAATTCTGGAATTTCTCTGGGATTTATCTTATGAAGGTACAGAATTAATGATAATACTATGTCGTAATCTTAGCTAATGTTAGGAACTGAGACAAGAAAATACTTGAAAAGTAACAGAGGCAAGACATATGAAGGCATCCTGCATTATGTAGCTTTGTTCAAGCCTCAGTTGTGATATCCAGTCCAATTTTGAACACTGCACTCCATGAAATATGTAGGTCAACAGAAGGAAGGTAGTTTTGAGAAGTGAAAACATGGATCTGAAAAAAGTTGGGGATGTTAAGTCCAGGGAAGAGAAGACAGGTGTGTGATTTGGTGGTCTTAAGATGTGTAACGAGCTGCTGCAGAGTACAACAGACTGTTCGCCATAATGAACAGAAAAAAGAAATAATGAGCTTAAGTTCAGAAGGGAAGATTTCATTAAAGGGTTAGGAAAAACTTCTTGATGTAAAGGTAGTTAAAGATTGGGTTAGATTGTCTGGGTTAGCTGTCGAGACACATCAAAGATTTCCTATACCAAGTTAAAGGAATATCTGTTAAAAATTATTGGTGTCCATATCAACATGAATGGATGCTGAAGTTGCTTTCAGATTTCCCTCTGTGTGAGGGAATTGTCTGTGATGTTTCCTTGGTCAGGATATTATCAGATCCTCCTGAGTTGTTCTATCAGGTGAGTTGAATTCATATCTTTCAGGGGGTGTTTTCTCGATGGGTAATTCTGTCCCTTACTTCTTGCAGCTCCTCTGGTCTGTCAGGAGCCCAAGGCCTCCCAAAGGAACCTTGCTTCTTGACCTTCATTCGTGGCTGCTTTTCTTCTGCATTGGTTAACTTTAGCCTGAACATTTTACTCTCTCTGAGACTTCAATCTACCCTGTTCCTCCTGTTCAAATGACTCCAAAGTGCTTTGAAACTCCGTCTAAAAGGGCTTCCTTCCCTGCACTGATAGTAATCCATAATAACTGCACCACAGGAGACTGTGAACTCCCCCCTACACTTCATCTTCCATGTCAAGAAAAATAAAATGGCTCAAAGGTGCGCAAGAAATGCCTTCCCCTTCTCCCATGCTACTATTTCTCTTGACCATTTCCAATCCCTTTACAGATGCCATGCAGGAACTATGTGCAGGGCCAGAGTGTCAGCCCCCAGGTTTGCATTGCAATAAAGCCTTACAATGTTAACTTAGCTGCTAGAGTATAATTGAAACTTTAAAACTGCAGGTTCCTTTGCACAGGGTCAGGTAATTATCAGGGTCTGCTATTGGTTACTAGTAAGTGTAAAGCTGTATAGAAACCAACTACCTGTGCCCAGAGTAGCTTCACAGGGAAAATAAGTGGTATTAGAATACGATCTCCACTGAGCTGACACCCTGTCCAAGAGCCCTGGGGCAACCTGGGTCCCCGTCCTGTCTCTTCCAGACACCTGGTGTGGGACATTTGGTCTTCCAAAACTTTCTTCTCTCCTGGCTCTATCATTAACCTTTTTGTCTCACTCCCTTGAAAGCTGCTTGAGGCAACAGGCAAATCCAGTGTTGTGAGCCAAACCCTGACCCATTGCAAACAAGGGTAAGTTAACGACAAATGGCAGCTCCTCGTGTTCTGAGTAGGGTTAAGCCAGCCCTATGTTTTTTGGCACACGTGGGCTGTGCCTGGCTTCCTGAGAGCTACTTGAAAAATTAGCACACAACAGGCTGCTCCTTAGCAACATCATGGGACCTGGGAGGTGAGCCCAGCCAGCCCAGCCTGCTGGGAAATTTCAGTGGGTAGCATTCTCAGGCATGACTCAGTCTGTTGTTCTGTGTTGCAGTTCTGAGGACGACCTCTCATGTCAGAACCTGCAGGGTGGCAACATCCTTGCAATTCCTCTGGAAAGATAAAAAGAAGTGCAAGTCAAAAGCTTTAACTGAACTTCATACTGTTGTGCTGTATATAGGCACAACTTAAAGTTAAGCAATTGAGTAAAGAATGAATTAAACCAAATAAAGGACAAAATAAAGGTAGTTGCTTGTTAGATACAAGGAGGAACCCTTCTGCAGCTTATAAGCTTCCATCATCCAGAGAGCCTGTAAGTATCCCCATGTTGTGCCTGAGTGTCTGCCTCCTGTCTCTCCAGTCCCTCTTCCTCTCTCTACTCCTCAGCTCTGGTACCAGCATTGCACTCTGACACCAGAAGTCAGAAAGAGAACGGAAAAGGATGCAGGAAATTTATCTTCTCCCTTCTTGCACATTACAAAGTACAGTATGCAAATTCTGGCTGCCAGCATTTCTAGGAATGGGTCTTTTGCAGAAAAGGGAGTCGGGGGTCCATAATATCTCTTGCCCTGGATGGGACCTTACACACCACTGTTCGGGTGCAACACAGGCAGATTTCCAAACCAGGGATGGGGAGCTGCTTGGGTGAGGAGTTTCTCAATGACGATGCCTGGGTCAGTGATGTACAGTCCTGCTATTCTTGGACGGCTTGCCACTCAAATCAGGTGCCTTTGTCACCAGAGGTGAAATTGTTTACTTGCTACAGCTGATCTTAACTGCTGTGGAGATCGAACTTCAATGACTGCAAATCAGCTGCTCTGCATCCCTTTCAACAGCATTTTAACTACATGTGGGATATTAATTATAGGTTGTCTTATTCATACCTATACTTCTGCATTACTTGTTGCTTCAGGAGCTAAAAAAGCACTGCAAGAGACAATGGCTCGATAGTGGCTTTTAACCTCTCAGGACAAATCCCAGAGCTGACATCATCTGCAATTATGGTACACAGATTCAACCACTCTGACATATGGTGGTAAATTATTCATGATTTGGCAACCACCATAAACGGCGAGTGTGCTTTAAGAAACCTCAGAATTGCAAGACTGGTTTGTCACCACAGTCCTATTAGGCCAGTGTCCTATCTCTTAAAAACAATACTATGGATGATGTTGATAGAGCCTTAGGGTAGATGTATGTGCGATAAATTATTTCTTCTTGATTTCATGTGAATTTCTTGGCTAATATCTACAGGCAGAAGGATTAAAATCCTTCCCAGATAGGGCCACGTGGCTTCTTCCCCAAAGACTTTGCAGTTTAAACTCAACCAAAGCTAAGTACAGGGTGAACATGCAATTGCAGCACATTTGATAGGTCAGTGCAGGGTGGGATGAAGGTGAACTAACAAACTTGGTCAGACAAACCTCCCATCTTATTCTAACAAACTTGTGTTCTTTTCTTTACTAACCAAAGATGAGGGACAGGGACCTGGGCACATTGGACTGAGTGGGACAATAATGATGATAGAAATAGGTGGGACCTGTAATTGAAACTTGCAAGCTTTTGAGTTTTAAGGAGCTCACGTGAATAATGCAAACATACGTATTTCCAGCTAGGGGTATGCTAAGGGCTTGGAGATCAAGGACAATTATTTTCCCCACATTCTGATCAGTTACATGAGAGTCCTAGCACAGGATGGAAAGTTAAATCTGCTCTAAGAAACCAGTGTGACTCTTGTAGGCGATTCTGTATCGTTTCACAGACAATTCAGATTAAACTGAGACTATCATGGGGGACAGAATGGGAGGAAATCTTCTCTGTCATTAATGCTTTTCCCCTATGGAGACCGGGGGCAAGCAGAAGCTCAGCCAAAGCTGACAGTGCCATCATTTTGGGTGGTTGTCAGGACATGAGAATTGGTGAAGAAACCCAGGACTGCAGCTTACTGTGGCTCTTGTGAGTCTTGCTTTCTTCCAGGACAGAGACACCAGCAGCTTGTGACTCCTTATAGCACATCCCTAGTGCGGGCCAGAAACAACTGTTCAATCGTAAAAGGCAATTCCTGGTGTGTGATAAAATATATTTCCTTCTTGCTGTTTGTCACGATTCTTATAAAATTTCACTATATACCGTCATCATCAATGTAATCAAAACATATTTATTAATCCAGGAACCCTGGGGAAAACCAACCAGGTTATTGCTTCCTTTGTGAGAGGTGTGTGTTGTTACTCAGAGAAAACCCCTTTGCATCAACTGGTCTATTGATTTACTTTGTTCATTGAAGGCCTTTGTTACTCATAATCGGTCATGTTATCTAGATGTAAAGTAGAGGCTGGAATAAATCTTTCAGAAAATGTTGAAACCGCAAATGACCATATACTCATGGATTTTCACGGCCAGTAGGGACCATTATGTTCTTCAGCCTGACCTCTTGCATAGCTGAGGCCAGAGAATACGACCAAGTAACTTATTTATACGGCATTAAAGGAAACTTGTTCTTTGTAAACTGCATCTTAACTAGTCATTGCTTAGGGAAAGTGTGTTTTTTAGATTGCTTTTATATGTATTGAAATTTTAGGAGTTTTCTCTTCTCATTTTCAATTTCAGTCTTTGCATTTCCTCCAGATCCATCTACCTGGTTATGCTAGTAGCTATGGATAATGCCATTGACCCCAACGGCCTTCTGCAGTGCTGACGTGATGGTGTTTGGAGTGCACCCAACTTCGCGTGAGAAGCTGAGGGACAAAGATAGGAACTGCATGGTCAAAAATTTAATGTCCTTTCCTGAACTGAATACTGACAAAAGAGTATGTGACCCATTTGAAATGATTTCTTTCTTCTAGTGGAGATGATGAAATGTGTGATAGTTTTCCAGGAAAAAATATTGTTGCGTTTTTCAAAGGCAATGTAGGCTTCTGTCCCTAATCCAAGGGTGGATAACGGAGGATCTGTTAGAATGTCTGAAAGACATGATCCAGGCAGAGACAAGCATGGTCTGCCCACACTCCTTGTCACTGAAGCCATGTGAACATGGTGCAGAGCTGCAATTAATAAGCTTCAGTGAGAGACAAGGTATATCAGCACAGGACAAATGTGCTAGTGTGTATATAGCCTGCCTTGGCTCCAAGCAGAGCTGGAGTCTACTTGCACACTGCTATGTACTGCAGCACCAAAAATTCCTCTTTAAACTGCAATGCCCTTTTCGCATCTGTGACCTGCCTGGCCAACTGCATGGATTAGGATATTGCACGATGACTGGGGGCAACGGGGGGGACCCTTGGAGAATGGGGAAAGTGCTTGGGAAAGGACACTGGGCAGATTTTATTTTATGAGTCCTGGTACTCTGGGCGAAAATCTTTCTCATAGAACATAAATGAATAGAAGCTAAAAGTGACTGAAGTTTAGAAGTTCAAGGAGTAAAATCTGACAAGATAAGGTTTAAGGTGCTGTCTGGCACCTTAAAATGACTGTTTTAGCTGTACTTGAAATGTGATATATAGGCTGACTTCAAAGGGAAATGGTGTAATAGCCAATATCTCCTGAAATGCTAAGAAGAGTATCCATCAAAGGATAGATCCTGCCCTCAGAGGATGAGTTCTATGTATGTTAAAATACATCATAATTTTAATACACAGTGCTTTAATTAATGGTAAATAAAGGGCAAATACTAATACTCCAAAGTCCCTCTGCAAATCAAAATCTCAACAAAACACTAAATTGCAGGAAGTCAATAATTTTACCTAATTAAGCAGCATGAGCAGGCTGGTGCCAATCTTGTATCTCATACTTGAGCAGGATAGACACAGGATGCTGGTGACAATTTTTCCTTCAACATCTAGGATGAACATAAATCTGCTTATAAGAATGCCATTCCATGGAAATCAGTAGTCCCTTACCCTGCAATTTGAAAGAACTATTTTTGAGGGTTTTGGCATCTACTCACATCTGAGTCGATGTGATTGCTCAAAGGTGGAAAACTTGGAGACAAAGCAGCCAGATTCCTTTCCTCCTCCTGGAACCATAAATCAGCATTAGCAGGTGGCTGGCCTGATGCCTCTGTTCTGCTTCCACCTCCTGCACCGGTGGATGTGGGAATGTCACATCCACAGATCCTGTACCAGAGCAATTCTCCTCCAAGAACTTGTCACTCCTTCGTCTTTCTAGCTCCAGGATGCTGCCAGAAGATGGCCACTGAAGGAGATCTACTCCCTGCAGTTTACAGCCTGTTTTGGAACAGAAACATGTCCAGAGCAGAAACATGTTGAGTGCTGAACACTGCAGAAGGGGAACACATTTTGTGAGTGTGCTGGTGAACAAGCAAGGACACTCCATCTGACCTAGGGCTGGAGAGAACCTCTCCTGCTTGCTTAGGGATTATTTCAGTAGGGTTTGCACGTGTATGGGTTATTTTACCTTTAAAAAAGCTCCAAACCTCACAGTCCTGGGTTCATTTTGGGTTAATTATCACAAGCAGCTGCTGGCCCAAGCAATTGGGAGGGGCTACAGCTGGGAGGGGCCACAACTGGGATAAACAACTCAACCAGCCAATGGGATAGTCAATACCATACTGAGTCATGCCTCTATATAAGGGGAGGGCTGGGGGAAGGTGGGCTTCCCTGTTTTCAGCTTGCTTTGGTGTGTGACTTCAGTCCAACCAGAACAGGGAAAGTTGGTGTCTTGGGCACAGGTAGAGCCTTCTCAGCTTCTGTTATTTGCTTTGTCTATCATTTCATGAGTGCTGTCATTAGTAGTGTTTTCTTCTCTCTGTGTGGTTTGTTTTTTTTTTTTGTTAAACTGTCCTTATCTTAACCCCTGGGGTCTCACCTTTTTTGTTCCTTCTGATTCTCCTTCCCATCTCACAAGGGGGTGGAGGAGGGGAGGAGGAAGCAGTGGGTGAGTGGCTGTGTGATATTTAGCTGCCAGCAGAGGTTAAACCATGACACTCACCCAGAATTCTGAAAACAGAAGACCAAATTTGGTATTTAAGCCTGTAGATGTTAGTGCTAGATTTATAGCTACTCAGTACTATGGAGTGTCAGTTATAGAGGAAGAGGCAGTGCCTGCAGCAAAAATTTGTTTGGAGGAAGCCGTAGTGATACCTGTCACTGTTAAAGGATCTGATTTACGGGAGAGGGCTCGAGTTTTTCTGGAGGGAATTGTGTGATAGAGCAGACAGCACAGAGAAGACACAGGGGATCCAGCAATACATAGCAGTGCATCTTGAAAGACAGAAATAGCAACAGGTAATCAGCAAATTGTTCAATTTGTAAGCTTCTCATCATTTTTTTTTTTCCCTTTGCCCCCTTTATACTGTAGTGGCCTGGTTTGTCTGAGAGCCAGTCCGCTGTCCCTTGTGATGAACAGAAGAGTGAGCTTTAAAGAGAGCTGGAGTGGTGATGATGGTGGAAACGTGCTGCCAAAGTGACCTCTGCTCCTGAGCCTTGCTTATGGTAAGAGGGATGCCTGCACCAGCTTACATCCTTGAATATTTTATGCCTGACATTCACACCCTGTGTTTTATTACCTGCATGTTTGGTGTCCTTAATGTGCTTTGAAAAAAATACATCACTGCTCAGAAATCTCTGCGACAAGTGGTGTATATTAAGCATGTATATATGACAGAAAAAAATATGTATCCAATTAATACCTCTGCTACATAAGCACACGTGCCAGCAACATCTTTAAAGCTTTCAGCATTTGGTTTTGGTGCTGAAAATTCAATGTTGTTCCTGCTTCAAAAGCTAGAAGGATAATATAAGTACATAAGGTGCCTTAGGGCAATGAAAGTTAGAGGTATTTGTGACACATGATTTAAAAAAAAGGATGACTAGCTTTTGTTTCTCCAGATAGTTTCTGTTTGCCATGGATATAGTAAATCCATTCCTAGTCAGGCTACTCCTTCTCCTTCCCTTCCACGAAATCCAATTTTTGTTTTAAAAATGTACATGTAATTAAAGGACACGTAATTCAGCAGAAAGTCTTTTAAATGCATAGCTGATTATCTACTTCCTGTAATTGCTGGTTTGTATATTGAAACTTAGATTGAGTTGGCAGACAATAAAAGATTATTTTTTAATTAGATATACTCATCCCTATCATTTGGGAATAGGGGATATATTTCCACCACTGCTATTTTTCCTCTCTGGGAACACACACTAATCTCATGCTTGATATCAATGTCATTTTTTTTTCCCCAAATGAGAAATAAACAGAAGTCTGCCTCTCTTGCAGAAACAGCGTGGCTAGGCAGTGCTTGTCACTTCAGTCTGATAGGATGCTGGTACCAGGATGTATTTGTATGCGTTATTTGACACTCCGCAAGTCTGTGTATCAGGGCCAGTTTAAAGTGCTGAGATTCCCTTACAATCCCCTGGGATTTTTTTAGGTTCATTCTTCATTACTAATTCTGCTTTTATCTCAGAAGATTGTCAACGCAAAATTATGACACCCAAACTGTTCTTTTATGGGCTCTCAAACTCATTTTTTCTTTTCCTTGTGACAAATGAAACAATTGTGAGCTGTCTTAAAAGGCATCTCAGGTAACCTCTTGCCCTGCAAACTCCATCTAAAATGACAATGTCCCTAGAGACCTTTCTTTGCTTGATAGACTGAATCGTAGCCTACCTCATGGTTTAACACACACTATTATGGGCACCAGAGTGTTTGGAGCTCTCTGGTGGTAGTGTGGTTGCAAAATATGGTGGGCGTCTAGTTGGTGACTTTGGAGCAAGGTGCCTTCAAAGCGCAGGCTCTCAATTTATAATTACTTTCTTGTGTGGGGACAACATTTCAAAGGAATCAATAGGGTCCCTACACCTCTCCTTCTCAGCCTGCCCTGCACCATCCACAGCTGCATTACTGTCATGTGGTGACCAGAACAACCAATTTCATCGTAAATTAGTGGATGGTTCTGAGTATATTTTTAGCTGTCCTTTTAATGTAGTTAAACCATTAGAAAAGGAGGTGGTAGAAGCACTGGCCATCCTTTCCAAGTGCTCTGGAGAGACTAGTATGAACCCATGTGTGCTAGTAAAACCGGTCCTGGGTTCACATTTCTATTTAGAACAGGAAGTTTTGTGTTTTGGGACACACGGCAAAGCCGTGTCTCTAATTGAAACTATGCTGAATTTTGCTTGCCGCTAATTTTTGCTTAGCCTTCCCCTTTCCACACCTGAAATCTTTTCTGCTTTCTTCTCCAGACTGTACGCTGGTGCAGGTCTGCTGGTGTAACTCTTATTCACGTCATCTGTGATAGTTATCCTCTTGACTGCTGTAAATCTTGTTCTATTGCAATTTTCTTTCCTGTGGACGTCTCTCTAAACAAAAGGGATGTGATTCTTCTTCCCTCCCTGCCCCAGCCCCTGCTTTAACCTGTTGTAGTTTGCCATGTCATTATGCATGATTTAAACAAGGCTAAGAGAGAGAATAGTGCATTGAGATTTTCATTATGCCAAAGCCACGCTATTCTCCGCACGCAGGCTATGGTATTATATCACCCTGTCCCTTCACCACTTTCAAAGGCTTCCTTTCCTCCTATTCGAGCTCAACAGTATGTTAAGGAGTTTCAGAGCTTGTTTTTGAACTTGCCTGACCCTGCTTCTCTGATCTCATATCCACTCCCACACACATTTATTTGGCTTTTCTAATCTGGCTATCTCCTGTGACTGCCTAGCTCTGAGCATCTGGGTGTTCACTGTTATTTATGCTTCCCATTTTTCTGACGCTTTGAGCCCCAGAGTCATTTTCCCTCTCTGTCTCACCTTTGCAGCTTTTCTCATCCTTCCAGCTGCTTAGCAGGTGATGCCACTCCCCTCCCTTTCCACATCCTCAAGATGGTGCTGTCTGAGACCATGGGCTGCACTGTGACACCTTGCTGTAAAGCTCCTGGTTGTATTGTCCCGACTCCTCTTTCCCTGATGATTTCAAGATACCTGATGACTTTCCTGATTTACACCATCTGTTCAGAGGTACTTCACTCTGCTTGTGTGAGAGAGGGCAGCTATGGGAGCATGATGCCCTTCCCTCAGTGCCTTCTTCTAAGATTACTGCCATGCTGCCCTGTTGTATACTTAGCAACAAGACTCCTTGCTCCAGCATCCTCTGTCAAGGGCTGCTTTCTACCTACTCTCTGCCCTAAACGGGACACATTGAGCAGTGTGTCTGAGGAGGGTGATGAGGTGTCCCCTGAAGGTGTGTGTGTGGCTGTCTTCTGCTGGGATCAGGATCATGGGGGTGTGTGTGGGGGTTGTATGTCTGACTGCAGGTCCAAGGTGTGATTTAGCTGGTGGTGACAGTACACAGTTATTTCTGAGAGAGCACCCAGGCATCTTTCTGTGATTAAACAGTGTTAGCAAAGGTAGCTGTGTCAAAGCTGGTGTTTTTCAGGCTGCATTTTAATGCCGTTGATTCAGGATTTATGCTCCTGTAACAGGATCCTCACGTGTGCAGGCGTAGGCTGCTCGTTCCTTTCTTTCCCTTCAGTAATTGCTCGTCTGCCCTTTATGTGGCGAAGAGAAAGCGAGAGGTGGTGAGCAGCTGAGTAACCTCTAACTGCTACTGCATCTTGAGGAGGCCTTTGCGTCTGGCAGGTGTAACCTTTGGAGAAGACATATGCTATCATCACTCTTCCTTTCCACCCACAGAGCTACAGCTCTGGAGATAGGAGATCAGATGATTCAGAGAAGAACCTCAGGGCAGGACTGCCGAAATATCCAAGTATCAAATACATCGATCACCTCCACGTAACTTCCTTTCTGTTAGAGAACATATAATAAAAAGTGAGTGTCCTGCTTCCCACTCTGAGCAGCAATTTACATGTGTATACGTAACTCTTGAATGGTGTGCGCCTCTCCTCAGTGCTGAAGCAGATTCTGGGCAACTTTTTGCCTTCACAATAGATCCAGCAATACCTTTCAGCTCAATGTGACATTAATGCATTTGAGATTACCTACACAAAAAGGATGAAAATATTTAGATTTCTATATAAATGACAGCATTGCTGCTAGAAATTTGTTTAGAAATCTGCCACCACACCCCCTCCCCAAAAGATTGGATTGGACTGACTTAGAGTGATTCCAGACAAGCTGTGCCTTCTCCTGAGCTTTACCAGCTTTTGTGAGGCTGACTGGTCAGTGGACACCACGCTCTGACCACACATCCTTCATTAGCATGTGCTTTGCAACACGTTTATGAGAGAACTCTGGGAAGAGGTGACTAGGGAATTTAACCATAGGGGAAACTGTGTCAGGTCTTCTATGTCCCTTTATGCAGAGAACATCAACCCTGGGACATGTATGATACCCACCCCAGTTGTCCTCTGTGAGAGTTGGTATGGCTGGGAAGGAACAAGATCGTGTTCCTGAAATCCCAAGGCACTTCTCTGGAGCTGCCAAGTTGTTCCCATGAAATCAGTTTATCATAAACCCCCAAGACTTTCTGGCTGTTGAGACTGAGATCTCTGCAGACTGTTTCATTAGAAACTTTAGGGACTTTCCTGAGGGCTGGAAAGGTCATGGTTCCCTTCCAGTGGAATACTTTAATTGTTGCTCTGCTCATAACAGAGAAGTCAGTGTCAGTAAGATCCTTCTTATTCTGTGAACGTGCAAGTTTTGAGCTACTGTACACTGTGGATGTACACTTTCTTCCCCTACAGAATTTTTCAAGCAATTTGTTATCTCTCTCCAGGATTTCAGAGGCTCTGACTGCTCACACAGAGTAAAAATTTCAGATACATTTTCTGCACGTGCCCAGATAAGCTTTAGAGCACGTGTGGTGTGTCCAGCATTTCCAGGAGCCACAGGCTTTTGGTCTGTACACCGGACAGATGGCCTGTATATGCACAATAAATGCCATGTGTTTCCAAGCACAGACCATCTGTGAAATGTAAGCATACTATTTCTGATGCTTCCTGAAAACCTGGGACAGAAATATGGCAGCCCTATGGCTGATGCTGTGCCATGTGACAGACCGGAATTTTCAAAGGACTTTGGACTTTGAACTACTGATGATTGCAGCAGATCTTCCAGAGCTGATGCTGAGCAGGGCTTGGACTCCAGTGACTCAATTTTGTAGGACAGAAGTTACACATGCAGCTTCTGAGTACAGCCAGGGAAGGCAAGGAAGTTCCTAGGAGGGAGGTTATTTGAATACTATGGTGCAATATGGAAGGCTGACAAAGTGCAGCTGGGGTCAGGAAGATATTTTAGCAGGAATTTAGCAGGATGAAAGGGCTGTGTGGCTCTTTTAAAGTTCTACAGATAAAAAGAAATGTACCTACTCATATTGATAGCTGCTTTATTTATTCACTTATTAACCACCCTTGAAATTACAGTCTATTGTAAAAGTATCACTATTTTCTTCTCCAGTGGATCCCTGATTAATGTCTTGGAAGCCATGCATGCCCTGCCAAATGAGAGTGATGTGTTTCCCAGTTGATAGCTAAATAAGTGAGTTACTGTGTCAGTAGCTCTGTCAGACTAGGCTCCCCACCTGATGCACCCTCTTCATGCAGAACAAAATTTACTTAATTTTGCTCTAATTTAGAATGGTATTAGCATAAACATTCAGCAGTGAGAAATCGCCCACAGGCTTTTCTGTTGAATTTTCTCTGTGGGGAGACTCATATTTCAAGCTCTCCCAAATGAAAAGGTCATCTTATTTATTCCAAACCTTTCTGAAGACTAAGCTTTAGCCAATATTTATACAGGAGAACACTCTTGTTAGCCAACTCCTGCTGCCTCTCAAGAGTGTTTTGAAGACTTCAAATTTGCAGTTCTCCCCTATCAAGGAATGAAGAGTAGATAGCTTTGGGATTAGGCTGTCTGTTTTTGAAGGAGGAAGACTCAGGTATTAAGGATGAAAATGCTCACCATCCCATTGGGGTCTTCACTACCTCTGGAGTTCCTGGAGCAGGTGCCTGAGGACAATTCAACAGCTCCTGTCTTAGCTCTCCTCATTCCTCTCATCTCCCGTTCCCTCTCCTTTTTTTTCTCCCCTTTCTCTGAACTGTCCCACCTACCAACTCTGTGTTTTGGTGTGCTGGTTCGCATTGATAGCTGCAACCCCAAGAAGATGGAGATGCTTTTGAAGGCATTAGGTTTTTTGAGCTTAGCTTCTCTCTCACGTGTGAACCTTGTGATGCTTTTATTATTGTCAGCTATCCTACCATTTTTTATCACTATTTTCTTTGATGAAAAAGCAGTGTAAAGTACTCACCTAATTTTGAGGCTGGAATCCTCAGGTCTTTTAGTACTTCCCTATCTGCTCCACTCCTTTCACTGCTCTTAATTTTATTCACAGGGCTGAAAAGCCCATTTCTCTTTACTGTATCCTTTGCAAGGTCATACTCCAGTTTTGGTGCTTCTCATTTTGATTTCAGGCTTCTTGACCTCCAAAGTACTGTTCTGTTTGCTGAGTTGTCTTTTTTCCATTCTTTGTTGGCCCTTGGTTGATTGCTATTAGCTTTTGTTGAGGTGGTTTACCCATTCACTTACATTTAGAGTAACTTATATGGGCTTGATTTTTCCCTAGCTTAGGACATATGCTGGAGGTAGTTTCTATACTTCTGGCTAAAAAGAATCTCAGGCCTTTCCCACATTCATTCCTTTCAGTTCTTCAATCCAACTGGGTTCACTAATTAGTTCCCTTAATTTCTCAAATTTTGCCCATTTAAAATGTAGAACCTTAATTACAGACCTATTTTTGCTTACTCTTCCATTTAATTTAAACGGAATCAACTTGTGATCAGTCAAAGGTTATTTTCTTTGACCACTTCTTCTGTAATGTGCTTGCTATTTACCAAAAATGAAACCTAAAATAGCATCAGTGGTTCAGCGCTCTTTGGTGAACTAATTTGTTGGCAATTACATCTAAGGCTGTCTGGGCCATGCTGCCCATTGTAGCTTCTGTCTCTGTGAAACTATTTTCATCAAATTTTGTTCTGTAATGACATGGTGCATCATCTGTGATATTGATTAAGAAGCAAATCAAATGTTAAAAATTCCACAGAGGGACAGAAAACACAAGAGGGAGCATTTTAATGTCACTTCACAATTCTTTAATGCTGTATGCATTTCCGGGATATCCCATCTCATAGAGGATACAGAATGCATGGAAAAGATTCAGGGATGGGCAGCAAGTATGTAACATGGAAGAGTTTCTGTCCAAAGTACAATTGTTTGGAGTAACAGTCTTCAAGATGGAAATAAGATAATTGAAGGTATCTATACCAACAGGATGGCATAAAAATGGTAAATAAAGAGGGATTGTCCACTTTCCTCCCCCATATAAGGGAATATAAGGGGGTATGAGGAGAAACTGGTAGATGGTTGGTTCAAAAGAGACAGAAGGAAATGTTTTTTCACATTGTATGTAGTTCTGTAAAACAATTTCTTGCCATGGATTGCTATGCCTGTTTATAGGGTTCAAAAAAAAACCCAACAAACCAGCCCTAGCCAGATTAATGGAAAAAACTCCAGCCTAGTGAAGGCTACAGAAAGTTTATGTAGGTATAGGCAAAGTTTGAGGAAATAGCCCTGCAGACTTTCTTTATTATGTTCTGTCCTGGGCATCTGCCTTTGACCATTGTTTGGGACAAGATAGACTTCTAGTCTGTAGGGCTGCTTGTCTAACCCCACAACCAGTGATGAGCAAAGGCCTTCAGTATGAGTCAGATTATAATGTCTCGAAAATGATTCCCCATTCATGGAGAGGGATAACATAGGAAGATTAATAACTTTATATTTGATTTTCCTCTCTTTGTATATTTGTACAGGCCTGGCTAGCTCTCAGTTCTGTATAGTATGTGCTTGCCATTTCTGCTTAATTTCTAGACACTTTTTTGGATGGAAAAGGTGTCAGTGTTTTTGCCATGCTCTGGTAGGCAGCATGTCACGGAGTGAGATGCCAGGGAAGCATAGACCTCTGCTTGGGGTCACCTAAGGAATAAAGGTAGGTGAGGTCGAACAATTAGGAAAATGTGATTGGCTGATAAGTATCATGAAGTTAACGGCTTCATATATGACATAGTTGTGCCATGATGTGCTTAGGTGGCAGAAATCCTGTGAGTCCACTGAGACCACTGGACTCTGCTACTAACGTTTATCCTGTTCTGCCTACCTCGCTGTTTGCAGAAGATGCTGCCAAAGTTGAATTCATAACATACAAACCTCTAACAGCTGCCTGATGTTCCTTTAATCTTTCACATATGCTGCATTCAGCCTCCTTACAGTGAAAAGCACAAGTTTTTTAAATCCTGCAGCTTCCTAGGAGGTCTGAGTTTTGACTTATGACCCCCTGAACCGAAGGTAACTGGCAATGTGCAGTTATCATACATACTTTGGAATTGCTTGAGTGATGGGGATGCGTGTTCAAAGGACTGGAATCGTCTACCTCACTTCTGGTAGTTAGCCCTAGCTTATACAAAGACTGTCTTGGCGCATGTAGGGAGCACAGTCTGTCTTTCCTGGGTTGTTTCCTTCTCCAGCCTTTTGTCTTGTCTGTTAAGGTCATTAGTTCCTCCGGCAAACTCTCTGCGCTGTTTGTTCACAGCCTAGAACAAAGAGATCATAGCTTGGCCCCTAGACAGGACTGTAATGCTGCTATGAATGATCCTTTTTTAAAACTGCGTGGATCATATTGGTAAACTCCCACTTGGATACTTCCAGACTGGTCATATGCACATCGTTCCGAAGATCGATTTTTTTGTGGTTGCTTTGAAAAATACCAATTTAGTACGGGTTTAATATGAAGAGGAATACAAAGAAGCAGTGTTCTTACTATGTCTCTCATGAGCTAATCCCCTTTGGATATTTTCCAAGCTTCCTTCTTCCTGAGGATACGTTTTTAGAGTTTTTGTCCCTAAAAACTTTGATCATTGTGCCTATATTAGTCTGCTTTTGGAGAATCTTCAATCAAAGCTCATCAAAAGTTGATAATTTTTTAATTCACAGATACATTTAATAAATACTTTAAAATTACTTCTTACTTCTTCACTGTCCATATTTCCTATTTTTTATTAACACATTCTTTTTTAAAACCTTTTCATCTTCTTCACCTTTACTGTATGCTAGTATATGACTGATTATTTTAGTGCTCCTCAAAACTACGACTGGAATTCTTCATGTCTTCAGCATTTCAAACTACCTTTCTGGGACTGTCTCACCATTTTTCTGACTCTTAGCCATGGTTATTTTGTCCTCTCATTTGTACTTGCAATCTCAGGAACTACTCAATCTCAGGAAATACTATCTGATTTTTTTTTTTTTTTTTCTGTGAGAGGTTCACCAAGAGCTTGCTGTCTTCACATAGCCTGCTGGTTCCTGTTTCATTTAATGGCTTTTGAGCCTGGTTAATAGAGTGACTCACCAAAATATTTTGCATCTCTCGGTATCGGTTGAAAGAGCCCTTTTACATCACCATGCATTTATATATAAATATGTATGTGCCATCCTGCTAACTTAGGGTTCTATTTACCTGCTCGTATGTCTGTCTATCAAGCACTGTTCTCAATGGAAATTACTTCAATGTCTCTCCATTACTTTGAAGTGATTTCTAGACAGCTACTTATCAAAGGATATTAACATTGATGGCAGATCTATTTCCTTATTCTTACGATTAACAATTCTATCCATTGAAGCTGTTTTTATGGGTCCATGACTGAGGCAACAATATGAGAAAATTGTATCTGGGAATGCAGTAATACTTCATGTAGCAGAGGGCAGTAGGACTGCTGAACAAATGTGGTATTCCACTAAGCACACAGGGAGAGAGGAATTTAGCTCTGTTGAATTCAGTTAGCTATTAACTTCAACGGGGCAAAGAATTTTCCCTCCTCTTCTCCCTGGCAAGATTCTCACATGAGCAGATATCCTGAGAGATGGTCCTGAAACAAGGGGCTATGTAAGCTGCAGTAATCTTAAACACAAAGGGTTTTTCCCTTCTATACTCCTCTTCTCTTTGGTGTGTTAACACTTTATATGTTCTGAAGTTTGGTAAGCATCAGGATTTTTGGACTTGACACTTATCTTCGTTGATCATGATTATTATTTGGTACCCTAAGTCAGACTGATTTCAGCAGAATTATTATTTGACAAGGGCTATTTACTTTCTCTGGTTTTGGGCATCTAACATAGATGGATCAATTAGGCATCAAGGTTCCCTGTTCAGTTGCAGGAATTAATCTGGCCTGTTTCATATGAAAGCTCAACTAAGATTCTTGGACTGTTGTGGGAAAACCATGGGATGCACCTCCTGGAAAAATTACACAGGGACCGAGTTTGCATGGGGGAATAGTAATGAATTCTTGCCTTTTCTCATGATTCCCAGAATAGACAGGCACTAAATTGAGCTCAGCAGCAGATCTGCTCTGCACACCAGTGCTCACTGCTGCTGCTGCTGGTATCAGTGCAACTGTCACTGTGCCCTCACTATGGCAATCCTTCCTTATGATACACGAGACGTTCCTGGCCTGGATTCAAAGGGCAAAGGGGAGAAGGATAACAGTACAGACTCTGGCTTTTGAGCATTTTGTTTACTGGAACATCCTTTTAAACATTCAACAGTGTACACTATCGGGTTAGGGGAAAGTCATTAATGTTGTCTTTGGTAAGAGGATCAAGTAGTAGTGCCATATGCTCTTATGCAGTGAAATGCAATCACTGCCTAGGAGACTTTTCAAGCTGAAAACCCAAATTAGACTTTTGCTTATTTTGCCTTACTCTAAGTTTATACATGATTGGCTCTTCACCAATGTCGCTGAAGTACCTAAAGGTACTGGTTGCACCTGTGCAAAGCAGAGATCTAGAAGAACCAAGGGAATTGTTTCTTAAATAGCTGTGTCTCCACTGCCTGACTCTGTTTTAAAGGAAAGCCTGCTTATCCCCTTCTTCATGGAGTCAGAGATCCGTGCCACCACTCCTTGTTCTGGAAAGTTGTTTATCATGACTTCATCTCCACAACCTCAGATGTTCCCTAAAGACCACTTCGTCCCCACACCCATCTGCAGAGATGCAGAACTCCCTAGATAGGTATGAAACCTTGTCAGCTCCGTGAAGCCATCAAAAAGAAAGAAAACAAAAATTAAACAAAGGACAAATTAGTAGCACTGGACCTGGTCCATTCTTTACAAGAGGCTCAAATCCATGTTGGCTCCTACTTTAATCCACGCCAGCTGACATACATCAAGCATAAATCAGCAGAAAGCCTGGCCCTTGTACTGTGCAAACATTAACTAATTAATCCACCTTATGGCCATTGGAGATTGCAAAGGAGTTATTATTATACTTCTCTTCAGAGAGTGTGTAACTGGAGCAGAGAAGAGAAATGATTAAAGGACACAGGTATAATGATTGTGTGAACTTGGGTGCAGAAGGACCCTTGGACATTTCTGGAGCACTTTTCTCATACCTTTTCCAGCAGTCCCAATTGAGGAATAAACAGGAGGAGCTGTATAAGCTATTTTGAGACAAGTTTCAGTGCCTTACCCTCATCTATGTTACACTTATAAATCTAGAGAAATACCGTTTGTTCCTTGGGGTGTTTACAGTAATGCTGAAAATCGGAATCTAGCCCATCATATTAATATAAAATGCGAGGAAAAAAATACCCAACAACAAGCAAAGGGCATTACAGAAAATAGTTTTGTTACAAGCAAATTGGTTAGGTTTGGTTTTTTTCTACATTAATGCCGTCCAAGCCTCCCCTGTGTATTCTCAAGGAAATGACTTTGTTATATCAGTGGAGTATATTGAAAATGAAATCAGTGGTAGCACCAAATGTGCCCAGACATGACAAGACTTTTAAATAACAACAGAAGAATTCTATCTCCTTTCCTGTTTGTTCCACGTTAACTTAAGAAGATTGGTGCTGACTTTCTGGAATGGCTGCAGCAAGTTGTAAATGATGTATGAAAATGAAATGAAAAATCTCTGCCCAGGCCACTGTGTGCAGCAATCACTGCTGAGCCAAGTTAATAGCCGTTTGCTCCTGTACGCTCTGACATGAGACAGAGCCAGAGAAGCTAGCAGTGCAGAAATTGGAACAACTACCCAAAAATATCCTGGACAGGATGTCTGCTGATTTTTCACTCAACCTTATTTTTGGTGGTGTTGCCCTTCACAGGGTTGAAAGGGAAGAGACCCAAATGTTTATAAGCCTTCCTGTATAAGCCAAGTGGTTCACTCACAGCAAAGTAGTAAGTTAGACCATGATGCCACCTTCTCAGGTCCTGTTTTCTCTAGTCTCTGTTTCCTGACTTTGTTTATCGTCGTCTTCCCCATTTTTATCCAACTGTACCTGTTTTGCAACATCAACACCCCAGGGCTCTAGGTCTGTGCAGATAAAAGGGGCTTGCATCATCAAATGGGCATAATAAAGCAGGTGCATGTGTGTGGGTGCAATTAACACCTGGTGATTATGTCAGCAGCATGATGGACATGGTGACTGAGGGCATTTCTGGTGACCCAGTTACTGAAAGGTTCTTTGGTAGTCACACTGCGGTGCAACACTGCAAACAGTGATTATTAATACCATAAAAAATTAATGCAAGGCTAGGTTCTGCAAATGCTCTGCCATGTGGATCATCTCTGTGGAGATAAAGAGGGCACTACATTACGAGTAGAAAGCTGATGTCCAGGGTGATGATGCACTGGCTAGAAGTTGCCCTTCAGAGCTTTGGGTTTCACCTGCTCCTGTGTCCTCAGGTGATGGACTGACCAAATATTTCAGCTAACAACCCTCATCTGGCATCCCCTTTAGGACATTATGCTATGTAACCCTCTACTCCTCTCTTCCTTTTTGCATGGATAACTTGTGCAAGCGTAAACTAAAACTAAGAGAAATTAAAAAAAATACAAATTAAGAAAAAAAGCCCTTTGTGTGATATCCTTCACAGCCTAGAAGCAAAAGGAGATGGGATTTAATTTAGGCCAGTCCTCTGCTGCATTTCAGATAAAGGATTTTTAATCTAGTTGTAGGTTGATAAAAATACCCCTCTCTGATCCTGCAGGCAACTTTTTTCTGCCAATTTTCTTTGCAGAGAGGAAGAGAGAGAAAGAAATAATTGAAAGAACAGTGCTGCATAGAAAATGACACTGGTGGAGTAATGCACTTTGGAACTGTGTGCTCTGCCAGATCCTTGTTTTCTACTATTTTTTTCTTCCTTTTACTTCAGATGTTTAAAGCTATTGGTAATCATTAGCATGATTAGGTGATTTTTTTTTTTTTTTTTTCCCTGAGCACTAGCCAGGTAGCAGTCTTTTAAATACAAAATAATTTCTCTTTTCTGAAGTGTTATTTCAACTTTCACAGTACAGCTTGTTCTCTTCCACCCCAAGCAGAAATTTTTCAGGGTTAATTTATTCATCTAATTGCTGGATGCACATGTGGTATTGCAGTCCACAGTGATTTTATGGACTTAAGGCTATGGTAATGACTTAATAAACATGCATGTGTACATGATTTGAAGGCAATATATTCTCTTGAACGTAACATTTCTGAAAACATGGCATGAAAAATAAAAGGGTAGCCAGAGGCACATCTCAGTGGAGGTGTGAAATGCTGAGCTTTTAGTATTTTTTCCAAATTAAAGACCCTGTTTAGAAAAGGTATTACCTGTCCAGTTTTCTGACAATTCATGAGCATTTGAATGATTAAAAAAAACCTGATGACACTTTTTTTTGGCTTTCTTTGCCTCCCTCATCTATGCCCTTAAATTTATTGTGAACACATCCACAGGAAAGCAAAGTTGAGCTGAATGGAGGAAAGAAACAGGACAACTTTGACAGACAGCTTTCAGGAAGGTCATGTTAGAAAATCTCTGATGCAGTCTGTGAAAGGGTGAAGGGGGAGAGCAGGAGGGGCAAGTTTCAGGGGCTGTTGATTGAGAGGCTGATGAATTAAACCACACCAGCTTAAACAAAACCCAGCACAAAAGCACCTCTGTTATAGTCTATGAATTTACACTGATTTAATGTTAAAAGGAGAGCGGGGTTGGACTCTGTAACTGTTCGGCAATTTGTTACGCTTGAAAGTTAAAGTGATTTTTGGTTTTCCCACTAGCAATTATTAAACCTGATGGTCTGGATGCAACTTCCTGCTTGGAAATGAACCAAGCACTGCTGAGACTGGGAGCGCATGCTCAGGGATGCTCACTCTCTGCATGGCTCCTTCTTACCTCCTCCCCTGCTCACTGCCCAAACCAGGGTACCAGGCAGGATGGGCCTTTGACTGATGCCCTATGGCAGTTCCTTTGCTCTTCTAGCAGTGTAACAGCCTGATGACATTTGCTGTTAGTACTTCATGAAGTGGTAAGATTTTTTTTCTGATGAGGCGGATTTCCATTGGCAAGGAAGCTTACTCAGCTTTTTGAGCTGTCTCCTAGTAACTACTGGGCTGTGTGGTGAAAAGGTTGGTTCACTGATAACTGGGAGAAAGGAGCTTCTTGCAAGGAGAGTTGTTGTGTGGCTCAATGTTTGGGTACTCAGTCATTTTGGGTGGGAGGGCTCCAGTTTCTTACCCTTTGCTTTCCCACATACGCAGTGCTGTGTTGCTTCATAAATCTTGTGGAATGGTTTATAGTAGCATCCAGATCATTAAATCATGAGAGCAGGTGCCAAGTGGTTGGCCAATAGCAGACATAAACTTCTTTGAGTCTTGGAAAGGTCTGAATAACTGTTTTAAGCATTACTAAGGCCTGCTACCTGCAATGTCAAACACTTCAGGATATTTCTTCTTGCAACTAGACAGGTCACAAAGTTTTTGAAGGAGCTAAGATCTTTAGTTCAATTTTGAAAAATATTTGGCTCAGTTTGTAAGTGTAGCCATTGTTCATACTAGAGGCTCACCTGCAATTAGTGTCTCTACTTCCTTTAATTTGTGATCAGAAAATGTCTCAGCCATCTCAAGTGACGGCTAAGTCCTCTTTGGTCAGCCACAGTGAAACAAGCTCCTGCCACAATGGCTGGTTTTGGCCTTGACCAAATGAGTCCCCTGGGGGATACTTCTGAGTCTTTCAAAACACTGTGAACTTGGATGCCACCACAGCCTGTTCTGGCTCAGGAGGCCATTTTGGGAGATGGATGGTTTGGTCTGTGAAGGTAAATGTAGAGAAGACCCAGGATCTTCAGGCAAACCTATGGTTCATGGAAAGCAGCATCCTTTATCCCACTGCCCTTGTTTTTGTAGTATGTATTTCCCCATCCAACTCTATCCTTGAGACTTGGCCCTCTGCTGAAACAGTGATTTACATGTCTTGGGGAGATAAGTGGTGACGACTTCTGCTTGAGCTATGGCATTTTTTCTCCAAAATGATGGTATTTTTTGGAGGGAGAGCTGGTGAAGGACAGCTCATGACTAGCTCTATTGCTCTGCTGTTCCTCTGAGACTCACTGGAGGTCTTTATCTTTCTTGCTGCTCCCCTGTCCCCAGGAAACCAAGTTTAACTAATCTTGCTCTTAAAGTTGGGAGCTAAGGTTGAAAACTGAGCCACTGAGGTGCAACTGCTTGGAAACTTGGAGTGGTTACAACTGTTGGCTGCCTTAGATGAGAGCTGCATCACCCTCCTACATGCTTGATCCAAAGGCAACAGGAGTGTGATTATGGATTTCCATTGACTTTATTTGGCCTGGAAGAAGATGTGATGAAGTGGTCTCCCACTTTCACGTTTGCTGGATACTTAAAAGCAGGAATGCTGTCTGTGCATCTGGCTGTCCCTACAGACCACCTGTAGGTCCTTGCTCATCTTGCTAAATGGCTTCTCAGCAGTGCTGGCAGTTTAAGGATAATACCCAAAAGGGCCATGAGTTTGCTCTGCCCTTGGTGTGCAACACTGTGCCTCCAATCTGACTGTAGTTTCTGTGCTTCTTGCTGCTTTCTAGCCTCATTATTTTTCATTTTGCTATTGCTAGTTCTGCAAGTGAGATCTCATTTGTCAAAACTGCTTTATTGAAGAGGGGAAAAGATTGGGTTGTGGGAGTGAGGTGCACAGCTTCACAATGGATGAAGTTACTTTCACAGTGCAAGATCACATCAGCAAAGAACTGAAGGTGACTGCAGGCACATTCTGGAGAATGTCATTCATTATTTGTACATACAACCAAGATGAAGCTATTCCTCTTTGCCCTCTTGGGAGGTGCTATTTAAATGAGGAAAAAGGCAGATCTTTCTTCAAAGAGCATGCATGCTAACCAAACAAGGCAAGGACAGGAGAAAATAAATATTACTCTGACTACTGAGATCAAAAGCAAGGTTTAGAGATGCTAAATGCTTTGCCTGAGTTGATATAAGCAGTCCATAAAAAAGCAGAGGTAGGGACTGAACTCAGAGCCTCTGACCTGGTGAGCAGTGTCCTCTGAAATACTATGTGGTCAAAAAAATGGCTACATCATCAAATCCAGCTCTTGCTTGTGAACTCTGACACCTTAAAACACCATGACAGCATTAAAAAAAAGTTTACTTTTCTGATAGTATTTGCTTCGTGTCAGAACTGTGGGGTGGTTTTTTTTTCAAAATTTTCATTGTTATTTGATATTATTACTCTATTTAGTAGCTCATTTAATACTTATTTTTGACAAAAAAAATATTTTGAGATTCCTGAGTCTAAATGTTCCAGAACTCCTGTTCTCAGAAACACTTGCAAGTTAACTCCTTCTTCTGTTTTTGAATGAAAAGTAATTGGAATATGTCCGCATTTGTCACAGGACAAGGCTTCTTTTGGCAGAGGATGAAGAGTAATGTACTTTGTACTGTTTTTAAAATATTGGCCCTTCCTTCATCATCCTATCCTACCTAGTTAAAAATGGGAATTATATTCATTGCATTGGAGTATATACTTGCAATATGCTTGTCTGGTTACCAGAAAGTCTCAGTTCTTAATTACCTGCAAACCCCATTTTTTCCCCCCGATATACTCTGGCACTATGAATATCACCCCTTAATTAACCATCTTAATTTCTCTAAATCAAAGAAAGATCATTTAGAACATTACCATGAACACATTATTGTTATTAACACCAGCTTTATCCTCTGCAACAAAAAAAAAAAAAAAGGAAAAATATGTTTTATTCTTCCCTGAGCTGAAGTGTAAGGTTTTATTTTATTGGGTGAGTGAAGGAGAGCTTGGTTCTTAACTCTGCATTTCTAAGAGCTGCTCGAAATGAAGCACACCCTGGATTCACTTTTTTTTCCCCTGTTGTCACAGTCTGCGTGGTCCTGAATGTTGATCCATTTAGGAGAAGGAAGTTAAGTAATTGCCCCCTGACAGACCTCCCTGTCAACTCCTCGGGATACCTCGGAATATCAGTGCTGTGTTGTTTGGTGGGAAAACACTTAAAGTCAACACAGGGACCTACTGGAAATAGCATTCAGATGGTCGAGGGATATACAGTGGATTGGATGGAAGCACATAAAAGAGTGAAGCAGAAACAAAGTAAGGAACCATTTAATGGAACTATTTAATGGCTGTGTAACTGTGTTTCTCTTTTGGCTACCAGGCTTCCCCCAGAGCAATTGCCTGCTAGCCAGTAGTGAACAGTCTGTTGTTGGTAGATGCAAAGATTTTTCTCTTGACTTATTGGCTCGGGCATGAAAACCCTGCCTTGAGGTTGAGAGTACTTACTACTGCATAGCAAAGACGTGTGGGGCGGATGAGTTCCAGGCTAGATAGGAAGAGACGGTGGATGATTCCCAGATAGAAATGAAAATAGGGCAGATAGTTCTTTCCTGGGAAGTGAGTGTTTAGGCTGAGCATTTGGGTACCCATAGGAGAACAGAGTTAAAATTAGGTCCTGTAGGCCAAAACTGAGTAGTGAAACAGCTGCTGCCTAACCCTAAGAGTGTCTGGGTTTGGTATCTGTCTAAATATCTGGAGCAGCACTTTTGTGTACCCAGGGCAGCCCTGCCTGATTGGGATCCAATAACTTCACCTGAAAGTATATTGACCACCACTCAGAACCTCTCTTGATGTGCTGGGTGACTCTTTCAGCTATCTGAAAAGAGACAAAGATTGTATTGGTTACATCTAAGGAGAGACAGCATCAGGAAGGGTATTTTGAGGACTGCAGCTCTGAGCTTAGTTAACTAAATTCTGCCTCCTCCCTGCTTCTGTACTTGAGCCTATTCTGTGTCTGATCTTCCGTCCATGACTAAGGAGCAGCTGTCTGTGCTGGTGACTGAAAGGAACCATGATTACCAATGTTATTCCTGTCATAAAAAATTGCAAATATTTTAGTGATAAGGATGCACTTTGGGTTCCTTGCCAGGCTGCAGCTCTACCTGTGCATTAGTGAAATACTAGCAAAGTTGAAACTGACTCTCACCCCAAAACCAGTTAACTGTGTTGTGTTTTGTTTTGGTCACCATCCTCTTTTTTTTTTCTTTTTGATTCATAGAGCTTTGCTTTTGTGCTTTTCCATTACACAACTTTATACCTTTACTGTGCATTAATTAATTTTATGAGAATGGCTGTATCTATCCTTTACTGATGGGGGAGGAGGGCAGGGGGAATAACTTCAGTGCTCCTTTAATTACTGATCTCATTAATTACACTCCAAACCAAGCGAGTTTTTTGCTCAGAGCTGTTTCCACAAGCCAGAATGTCCTTCTGGAACTGGTTTACACCTGAAAGAGTAATTGCTTCCTGACGCTACTCTTACGTATTTCCAAAACGCAACAGCATCTCACCCAGCTTCATCATATACCTCCTCCCTCTACAAAACTAGGCTTGGTCTAGTTAGGGAAGTTACTTAATTAGCCCCATCTTAAGACATGTGTATGGTAATAACCCCAGAATAACCTGTAGATGGAATTGCTTGTGCTCTGCGTGCCTGATGTGATCAGGACCAGAATTTCCATCCTTTGGTTTATATCTTGAAATAAATGGGACTGGAAAGATATATGCAGGCAGGCTCAAAATGGACAGGGCTGTGCATGAGCACCCACTTAGCAAACACCATGAAGCTCCTCCCACCGAAAATGCTGAGCTCTAGGTTTGTCCCACAGGATGTGCCAGTACAGTGCCAAAGGAACAATCAAATAAGAAAAAAAAAAACCACAACAAAAAAACTAACCTACCAGAAAACTGTTTTCCTCTGGTGGTCCCTGAGCAAATGTAGTTCTGGCAAGGAAGGAGGATAAAAATGATCCCCTCTTTGTGAGTGCACTGCACTGGCTCTGTGCTGCAGTGTTGCTGCTCTATAGGCACCTTATGAGTGATGTGACAGCTTCCCTGACTGAAGTAATTCCAAGTACTGTAACATGAAGTGTCAAGGTAGACAGTAGAAAACATTTCAATCCTTTTCATTAGAACAAAGCACTATTCTCTTGATGACTTTCAAATGCATATTGTTTAGCTATTATGTGCTAACCTTGACTATTATATTCCAAGCACAATAGCAGTGGGAGCTTTCTGCTTTTTTGTTCGTTACTGATCATGGTAAGAGGTTGTTGTTTTTTTTGTTTTTCGCAGAGTCACTAATATATTCAGTTATAATGGAAAAAAAAAAAACAAAACAAAAAAACTCATGTTGCAGTAGCAGTGAGATGGAAGTTTGAGGTCTCCCTTTGTGTCTCAATTTTCAGGTGGGTCAGATGGTTCCCACTATGGATTTTTACCCCAGTGTGGCTTGTACTTTTCTTGACAGAAATCAAAGTCTGCAAGTGCATCGTGCTTAGACTGCTCATATGACTAGTGACAAGCTGATGCTAAAGTGACTGCAATGTTAGCTACTGAAAGCCTCAGGCAATGTACAGCAGGTAAACGGTTAATTAAAATGATTCTTCAAGGATACCTTTAAGGGAACATGGAACCTTTCCAAATCTCCGCAGGGAGTTATTGATGGAAATTGCTGCTCAACATTTTCTCTCAGGGATACACATAGGATGGGTTACCTTAACTGTTTCTGACATTTCTTCCATCTGACCACGAGGTTCCTGAGATGGGAAAATTAAATTGCTCCTGTAAAAATGAGATGTGACACAGGTGAAAGGCAAAGATAAAGATACAGAAATGTGTAAGCAACACATGAAAACTGCTGATAAAATCTGAGCTCCTTCCTAGGACCAGGTGGTCCATGTATGCTGGAGAACAGAAGTTCTCCTTGTTCTCTCAAAAGGCTTTGTAGCCTCTGATTGCCCAAAGGCCTGATTGATTTTTTTTTTTTTTTTTTGCCCCATTCTCCTAAGCTAACCTTTACCGATTTCCACCATCTCATCTACTCCTCATCACTTTTTTCCCCCCTCATCTCAATCGTTTTTGAACAGCAACCTCATTTTTTCCCACTTACTAAACCCTTTCTCAAAGTAATGCAATTCCCATCCATATCCAAATCCTTCTTTCTGACTTCTTCATCTCTTTCTATCCATTTCTTCCTTCTCCCTTGCAGCAGCTCCCACTACCATCTTTCTCCCTACCCCAGGCTTGAACTCTAAGATCGCCCTTCCCTGCTGCCATCACTTCCTCTCCAGTGGTTTCAGCTCTTCCCTTTACGCTGTTTGATTTTAATTTTTTTTTTTCCTCCTTCCTCAGTGCCAACGCCTGACAGAGAAGGAGTCACTGATTATATGTCTTCATTGTAATTAAACTGGGCCAGAGCCCATTTGCTGGCACTAAGAGCAAGTGGCATAGCCTGGCGCAGATCCATACAGCTAAACTCTCTTCCTCCCATAACAGGATGGCTTTATCCTTTCTGCCTATTGGGAACAGCCCTTGGCAAATGCTACTCTCTGAACCCTGCCCAGACACAGTCTCTGAGAGTACTCCCTAGGACAAGCCAAAACTGTGCCAGGGAGCATGCTGATAATTAAACACTATAGACTGTGCTAAAGGCCTCAATGCTGTTCAATTTACTCATAAAAATGCAACTGAGAGAATGGGAGAAGCAATGTCCTTGCTTTTAGCTGAGATATAGACCCATGCTGCAGCTACAGGGGTCGGTTTGGCTCATGGAGAGGACAGCAGACTCTGAAGGCTGAGCATGAGCCTCTGGAAGCAGTTATCTATCAAGCAAAAACTTGGCTAAATATGAACAGGGTTTTTTAATCTAGTAGGGGTGTGGGTAGCATGTCCTTGGTTAAACTCCTGCCCTCCAGTCACCACTGCCAAATTCCTATGTCTATAAATATCTGAGGGTCGAATGGAAGGGATCAGTTTCTCTTCTGAGGTGCCCAGTGATACGACAAGGAATAAGGGGTACAAGATGGAACATCAGAGGTTCCACCTCAACATGAGGAGAAACTTCTTCACTGTGAGGGTGATGGAGCCTGGAACAGGCTGCTCAGAGAGCTTGTGGAGTCTCCTTCTCTGGAGACTTTCAAACCCCACCTGGATCTGTTCCTATGTGGCCAACCCTGAGTAATCCTGCTCTGGCAGGGAGGTTGGACTCGATCTCCACAGGTCCCTTCCAACCCTTACCATTCTATGATTTCTACTCCCAAATATAAGCTTCCAAACAAGGATTTCTTTGGGATTTTTAAATATGACTAGAAAAAAATAGTTTTTCATGCTTCTACCCAGAGGTGAGGATAACAAAATTCAGCTGAAAGAGAACACCCACATGGGAAATTTTAGCTCCTTTGGTTAACATCTAGCAAAATCTGTAGCTACTGAGAGTGGGGTCTTACTGTGTGTAGGTAGTGTAAAGCGTTTTAGCAGCAAGTGGTAACACCTCTATCTGCACCCATGACTGGGGGGTTGGTCCTGGCCTAACTGCTTTGACAAAATGTATTTATCTGAGACCAAACCATTGCTGTATCAAAAGGAGGGTCCTAAGCCTTCGGGATTGGTTTGGTAATGATGTTCTAAATTGGGTAACTGTGTAATTGGGTAAAAGTAGAGATACAGCTGGTTTTTTTCTGTTTCCATGGCTTTGAAAGTGTTTTATACAGCTGGTAGTAAAAACAATAAATAATTACTGTGTTACTTAATTTTAATGTTATTTCTGAAACAGCCAGATATATTTTTCTGAAGATTTTGCTTGTCTTTTAACCCTGAAATAACAGGTAACCAGTGTCTGTAACCCACCTGTTTG
>VWZK01016157.1:1199317-1213877 GCA_013396935.1 Baryphthengus martii
CCCGCCGGCCACGCCTCTCCCCGCCGGCTCTGGCGGGCCGCCCACTCACCCTCCTCCCCGCCCCCGCTCGGCCCCGGTTCCGTCGTCTGCGTTTCCACGAGTTTTCCGCCCCTCGCACCGCCGACCGTCGGTCCTGCCCTGGGTGTGCGGCCCCAGCATCCCAGCCAGCCCTTCCTCGGGAGCTAGTGTCCCTTCCCGAAGCCCTCGTGTCCTTGAGGACTGCCTGCCAGCCCGCTGCTCCCGGGAGGTGGACCAAGCCCCGGTGTTTTATAGAGATGCCTTTGTCCCGGTCAGAATAGGGATGTTTCGGGCCCTACCAGCCCCGTGCTGTCTCTGCAACCCATCTTATCACTTAACTCCACCATACACACACAAACGTATGTCTGAGGATGAGTACCTGGCTTTCTATCTTGTTTTCATCGTTACAGATAGCTTTGATTTCTTCTCAGAGTTGTTAAAAAGGACAGTTATGGAGTGGGAGGGATTAGAGTGGTAGAGGGGAGATAAATCTTACCATCTTACCTTTCCATGCTAACCATCATCACTGTGCTTATGGCTGACTGTACATAAAGAAAAAGCGCCATGCTTAAGTGAACCTCCAGCAGTGGGCTGGGTAGTTCTTGTCTGCTATCTTGTAAAGATGAACAGTGGTAAAACTTCCTTTCTCTCTGTTACCTCAACTCTTAGGAAGCAACTTTTTCCCTTAAGTACTTAAGTGTATCATTGGCAACGTCTTGCTACATGAATCTGAACTGACTGTGAATCTGGAATATTTAAGTTGATGCTCTGGGTAAGAATTAGGTTAAATTTCAGGCACCTTATTTGTAAAGCAGACTGGGAAATTCTCAATCCCAAAAGCAAAACTTTAATGAATTACGTAGTAGTGTGCTACTACTAAAAAAAAAACCAAAAAACCCCACCACCAAAGGCCCCCAAACTCTTTTTTTTTTTTTTTTTTTCCTACTGCATTATGCTGCAGATAACTGTTGTTTCCTTGACAGGTGGTTTTTTTGTACAGCTTGAACAGAGGCAGATGCTGCTTGAAATTATCAGGGGATTTTGAACACCTTGACTCTAAAGCAGCAGCAATCTTGTTCTTATGTACCAAGAGGTTTTACACAATGGCTAATGCGTTTTTGAGTATGTTAATATGCAAATCAATGGAGAAACTTACTTACATTTCAATTAATTAGGTTTTAAATGTAGCATTCTCTTGAGTGCTTGTTGGAGATAGTGCAGAGAAGTCTGGGGGAGGTCATTTATGTGCAAGATTTTAGTTGCATCTCATAATGGCTATGAAGTTAATTTTTTTAAAATTTTTTTTTACTGAGAACATGGGTGGTGAAGCTCTCTTGTATGCCAGTTAGTAGAATCTGAAGAAATAATTGCTGTGATGGACATATTCTTTACGTTTATACTAACAGAAGTCCACATGGCTTGTTTATTTCTCTAGGGAATAACCCAGAATCACATGCAGCAGGTCTTGCACATTATTATATTGCGTGGGAAAACTGTCTCCTTCTTTGGTATGTTAATAGATGACAGATTGGACTGGTCTGCCAACGTGTCTTTTAGTTTGTGGACGTGAAAATGGCTCTTTTACTGAGAACTCATGAGTTCCCGTCAATGGTCCCCTCCTGTATCAGTCTGGTGTTTTGGGAGGCAAACGGCCAAAGCCTCTTCCTCTAAAATTGTCAGATCTACAAAATAGCACCAGAAAATATTTAAATGTATTTTTCTTGTGACTGCATCATCTTTACCAGTAGCTGTTGTTTGGCGGAGTGGGGAAGTGGATTTTTATTTGGTTGGATTTTTTTTTTTAAAACAGTTTATGCCCTTGACACTTACCCTAAACTGAAGTAGGAATTTAGGGACTCCAAAAGTTACTGTACACAGGCTTTCAAAGAGATTGCCCTTCATTTATAGAATGTTTTGAAAGTATACCCAGGGAGCAAAAACTTGTGAACTTTTTATAGCATCTTAAGGTGTTTGACAGAAATAAGAAATACTTTATTGACTTGATATTATGGTGTCTCATTGGAGTTGTAGTTCATACACCGCATGATCCTGTCTTGAATGTTGCCATGAGCTCAGTTTGTGAATGAGAATGAGACTATGAGTTGGTTGAAATAATTTCCATGATATAGCAGCATTTTAGTCTGAATATTTTGGGATCAAGTCAAAAGATTTTGACTTGAGAGTGTTTAAGGTATTTGTTGTTTGGTTTTTTTGTTGCAGTATTTTTAAAAGTACGCAGCTTCTTGAGAAAAACGCCCCCCCAAGTCCTTTGTCAACCGTCCCTTCCCCTCCCCCTCAATTCTGAGAGCAAAAACTTCAGGTTTTTTTTTATTATAGCCACAGTAGAACAAAAATAGAAGTCTACATGCATCCTCTTTACTTGTTTCTTTCCTAGGTATGTGCTTCAGTTGCAGACACTGAACTGTCTTGTACTGTACAGACATGTCTAAAAAAGTATTTGAATTGTTTTCATATTTTATCATAAAAGTTTTTGCAGCCTGTTGAAACAGAGCATTCTTTCTGGTTTCAGTAAATGAAAGGAATTGCTGCATGTGTTTAGTAGTTGTATTTGGTATATCAAATCTTATTTTGCTTTAAATGTGTTTTTAAAACTCAGCCTTTATAGTTAAAACTAATTACTGTCATTACTTTCATTATTGTCATCTTGCAAAGTAAATGTTAGTCATAAAGTTTCTGTGCTGGTAAAGGAAAATTCTCTCTGGTTTTGCTGTGTTTCATTTCTGTATTTGTGCGTGGTTGTTCTTTTTCTCTAGATGCTAGAGAGATAAATGGATTTGTACAACAAAGGTGAAAACTCGTTTTGTAATAAAAGTAGTGCAGACTTTATTTTGGTGTGCTTTTGTGCACGTTTAAATTTTCAGATGTTCGCTAAAGACTTTGTTTGCTCTTTAAATGGCAAAGGTGTAGGGATGAGGGAGAGGCTGGTCCAAAGGTCAGGGTAATAGCCTAGCACTCGGACTTAAACTGGCAGTTTCCTTCTCCTGCCACAGAATTTTCAGGTATTGTTGGGCAAATCCCCTTTGTGCTCTAGATGGTTTTGTAGCACTATTCAAGTTTGCAGGAGTGTTGCAAGAATAGAGATACTGAAGCAATTGACAAAACACAGGGGTATGTAAGGTTCTGAAATGGGAAACTGTTTTGTTCTGCATCTCCTGTACTTGCCTGACATGTTCCTTCCCCGTACTTGGTAGGTGGTGCTCTAACTTTTACTGTATGGACTCTTGCTCAGTAGCATGGGAGAAGAGGAAGGACTGCCTCAAACACAATTACTGGTATGTAATCTTTTGTTTCTTCAATGGAACTGTAATCTAGTATTTCGTGCAATCTCAGGAACAGGGTGACAACTATTTTTATGATGTAAGATACTATTTGGAAATGTTATAGCAGAAAATCCAGTGAATGCTGTGAAAGTTTTACCTTTAAGAATCCATAAACATTTTTTTCCTCTGCTTTACACACCCAAGTGTGTAGAAAACCAGGTTAACATTCAATAGAAGTTTTAATTATTCTTTACAAGAATGTAATTTGAAATAAAACAAGCTTCAAACTCTGCAGAGAGTGTTCAATGTTTGATGACGTAATTGTATATGGTTGATTATAAGTCCCTAAAGATGTATCTAGAGGTCAAGTTTCACATGGATTGTGTGTGTTTAGAAATTACTATGCATACACCTTTGTAGGAAGAATTACATGGGATAGATATCTTCTGAGAGGAAGTTTGCAGGAGTATCTAAAAATCTAGAAAAGGCACTATTGAGCACAACCTTGGGTTGTTTAATGGGAATAATGCAAATATATTAGAAAATTTTAAAAGAAGGTTTCAAAGCATTTAGTATGTTGGTAATACATGGATAGCTTTTTAAGAAGTCTATGAAAAAAGGCCATAAGACCAAGTTCATATATTCTGCATTGTAGTTTCTGCACATTATCATTTCTAAATAGTTTTGCATCTTGAGTGCAAAGAAATCTTTAAGAGCTGGCAAGTTAAAAAAAGAAAAAGTTATTTCATGGATATATACAGCAATGTAAGAAGTGTTGTACAGAGTCAGACCAAATGTTTATCTAGCTACTGTGCTATCCCCAGGTTTTTAGAATAGATAAGTATGTGATGTGTTTTGAGAGGAACAATGTTGTTGCACTTGGGAGGATTTTTAGTTACTCTGAAAAAGCTGGGAGAGAGTACTCTGAAAATATACAGAATATCCCATAGCAACCAGAAAAGCAAAGCACGGGTTAGGGCAAGGTAAATGGAAAATAATATGAAAAGACACTGCAATAGTATTTTGGTTTTATCAGCTTTTTGTTGAAAAACTTTTTTTTTCGTTTGGGTCATTAAATTAAAAAAAAAAAAGTCCTCAAATATTTGGCAAACAGGAGTTGCAAGGGTAGAAGACTTAGAAGGGATGTAACAAATGTGCATAAATTTAAAAGTCAGGTACTAGCTTTTATTTGCAGCCTAATTTTTATAAGACTAAAAGAAGTGACATACTGCTTTTTTTTTAAAAAAAATTGTCTTTCAAGAGATCCGCTGCAATATTTGCATGAGGCACTATCATCAAAATTTGTGCAATTCAAAAGATTTGGAGGCTAGTGCTTCAAAGTCAGACCTTGGAAAATTCATCCAGTGACTTTTGATGTAAATAATGAGAAGCCTGCATGTATCTCACATACTTTTAGCTAGTGAACCTAAGCTAGGAATACAGGAATTTTGCTTTCTTAATAGTCAACTGGGAAAGAAGTACAGAAGGCCATACAGAGGATGACTGTGGCTATCCTTGTTGGACTTGCACAATTTATATTGGAATTACTCAGTTACTCACCCGAGTAAGGGAACTGGAAGGACTGCTTTAGGCACCTCAGTTGAATGTCTCAAGTTATATGGAACAAATGTAGATCTCACTACTCCCTGTAGCCAAAATAAGCTAACCTGTTCAAGTATGCTGCCTATGGTATTTTTTTCATGTTACTCTGTTAGGCATGTTGATATTCTGGAGGGGTTAAATCTTTTAAAGATGGTGTGCCAGGTTGTATTTTTATTTCCAAAATTAGAGGTTAAGCATGCCAGTAGAAACTCGGGAGGAGCGAGGAGAAACTGCCTCTCCAGTAGGTGAAACACAGCCGTTGAGATGTTTGCTTCTGTGCGAAGCAGCAGCTCCTGACTTCCATCAAGTGTGGAGCTTAATGGGAGCCAGGAGCTGGGAGCCCCTGCCTCTCTTGGAAGCCATGACTTGTGGACCTGCTCACCCTTGGTTCCCCAGTGTCGTCTTTGGGACCCAGTCCATATGTTCCTGACCCCTGTTGTACCACACTGGCCATTCTATAACCTGGTATGACAATTCTGATGTTTCTATCTTAAAAGAATTTGCTGTTTAAGATTAAAGCTTTCTGTTTTGTTTTTTTGACTTTTTTCACCTCCCTCTTAAGCTGTTTATGGTTGTACAAGAATTTTTTTATTTTCTTTATTTTTTTTTTTAACAGGACACAATGTTTATGCGAGGATTAAAGAGAAAGTGTTTTGATGGTGAAGAAGATATTGAAGGAACTCTGGCTGGTATTAAGGCTATTCCTTCATATAATCTTCAGCGGCAGTCACTTTTAGATATGTCCTTGGTTAAACTTCAGCTGTGTCACATGCTGGTTGAACCTAACCTTTGTCGTTCGGTACTTATTGCCAACACGGTACGGCAGATCCAAGAGGAAATGACTCAAGATGGGACTTGGCAGATGATAAATACACAGAGTACAGGGCAGGCATCCCTGGATCGTCTTGTTTCAACAGATATCCTCTGTCGTTCATCTAGGGAACAAGCTGAGGGAAAGCATGTTCCAGGCTATAGTACTTTCAGTAAAGACTTTGAGGGTGACCAGGCACAACATAGTTCAGAAACTATGTCAACAGCCTCTTCGGTGCCAGCTCCGAGAAACCTGCAGAGCAATGTGTGGGAAATGGAGAATCCGCAAGAAAATAAAGGAACCTTTCAAAAATCATTAGATCAAATATTTGAGACACTGGAGAATAAAAGTCCTAATTCTGTTGAAGATCTGTTCTCAGAAGTTGACAATTCTTACTATGATCTTGATACTATGTTAACAGGCATGATGACCAACACAAAAATGGGACATTGCGATGGGCTTGAAACGTTTTCTTCTACAACAACTACAGCTTCTAATTCAAATTGTAAATCTGATCTTAATGAGCTTGATCATATTGTGGAAATCCTGGTTGAATCCTGAAACTCCTTGTGTAGGAGATAAAGATCTGTTAACGGAAAGAAAAGACTTGAGAAAGCCATTTCCACAGTTTGTTCTATCAAATCTGCACGTGTATCTTACAAATATCTATATATTATATAGATATATATATTAAAAAGCACTTCATATTGCAAAATAGTGTTAACTCTTAAAGTTAACCTGCAACTTGTAGTGTAAGAATCTGATTTATTGTCCACTGAACTGTAAGTACATACGGTAAATGTTTTTAAGTTTGGGGTCCAAGGCTCTTGAAATTGGGTTCCCCTTACCAATCTGGTTTGCCCTGTGATGGAGAACATCCTCAGTGAGAGGGATTCTCTCATCTTTTTCTTACACTTCTCCCAGTGAAAACGGTAATAAACATAGAGAGAAGTTGGATAACTGGTTTCCTATTTTCCTCCGGTTTCCACTTTGCTACATCACAAAACTCGTACCTTTTCTGCTGCTTCTGTTCAAGTCGCTACATGGCTCTCAAAGAGCAGTATGCAATAGTTCCTGTTATCCTAGCTAGCTTATTTGGAGTTTTTTGCTACAATTTTTACTTCCAAAATAGTTTTAAAGTGTTTATTGGTGTTTAGATTTTTTTCAGGTATTTTCCTAAAATATATTTTTACTACAGATGTTATCTCAGCTGCTAATGTAGTAACTTTTGATCGTATCTGCAGTTGATGTATTTTTTGAAAGATTTTCCAAAAGGGATGTGTTGGTTTCTTTTTTTTTTACTGTGAGCTACCCAATGTAGTTCGGTAAAGTGTATGTAAATGTAAATATATGATTTTATACTTTACATTAAAATGTAAGATCTGTTTTCATGATTCTGTTTTATAGAGTAGTACTTTACTAAATTGAGAATTGTACAATTATGCTTTTCATACCCCATATACTTGAGAATCATTAGAAGAAGAGCTTTGATCTAGCTAGATAAAATCACATTTAGTTCATTTCAGACCATATTTTTTGTTAACTGCAAACCTAAATTAGGTAGGTTTTTATTTATGTGTATCTATATGTAAATGTCATCAAGTGGATTGTTTATCGCTGAAGTCTACCGTCCAATATTTGTTTATATGGGATACCTATCTTGCACTAGTTACTACAAAAAGTGTCATCAAGTGGCCTTTTAAAACTCGACTGGTATGTCGTGATGTCTTGTCATAATTAATATGCTCCACTCTTACCAAGGGTTTCCTCTTGGCTTTTTTTAATAACAAAAGAGAATACAACATGGGATAGTGTTCTTTTCTTCAAGTACTCACATTCGTTTTAGAGTGTATATAATTAAACTCATTCCTATGAGACTTACTCAGGAGAAAGGGATAGATCACATACAGTGTATGATTTTGTTATAAAGTGACAAATATTTACCTTCACACGCTCGTACTGGGGAAGAGCTCCAAACTTGCAGGGAAGCAGAGAAGATTGTTCTCTGGAATGCATTAGCATTGGTTGTGCCAGGGGAGGACATCCATCAGTAACTCAGTTGTTTTCTGTACACCTGAACCAAGCAAATCATGGACACGAAGAGAACACCTTTCTGCAGCTGATGGACTCTGCCTTCCCACAAGAGACCATAGCTACTACACATTGTCCTTCTCAGATTCTCAAACCCCTAAAAAGGGGAGAAAAGGGGCAGGGAGGTGTTAAGGACATTCCGGTGTCACCTCCACAAAAGGAGACCACTAAGCTTATGGTTTCAACAAGTGCTTTAGAAGCATCTAGTTTGGGGAAAAATGGTATCACTTTGCTAAATTGTTTAGACTCGATAGTTGAATGCCTGTTAGCTCAGTCACATGAAACTATGCAGTTGGTGTGAGTCTTTGGTGAATTTGAAAATGTTCCTTCTATTAAACTTGGCATGAGATAATCTAGGGTTTCTGTAGTAGTTAAGTGTTGCTTTCTCAATTAAAGCTTGATTAATAACTTCACATTGAAGGATAAGATACCATATAGACACACGCAAGTTCAGTCCATATGATAGAGCTGAACCAAAGAAGCAAGCCTATACTGTCTGTCATAATCAAGAGAGACATGACTCATAGCTGAGGTGTTGCCGTAATACATCCTGCTTCAGGAGGATACAAATATTGATGTGAACTGTCATATCTCGCTGTGAAATAACAGCCTTTTATTTGGCAGTGTTTGTTATAGTATCAGAAATTGGTTCACAATTAAAAATCTACAGGAAATTTTTCTTTATGCTTTTCTCTGTGTGAACAGGTCCACTGAATTGGACAGCAGGTGCCAGGGTAAAGCAGAAAACCAGGCAGCTTCAGTTTTCTAAAGGGAATGTTAGCACTGAGTAGAATAACTAAATATTGTCTGTTCCTCTGGGAAAGTTCCCCCAAACAGCTGTGAGCTGTGGGTGAAAACCCACAGGCTTGAACAACTGTGGGTGTTCCCCTCTGCCCACCCTCACCCTCCATTTTCATTAAATGAGCCATTGCCTGTTAAGGTATCTAAAAATTCGCTCTCCCCTGCCTCTTTAGGGTACATCAGTCTCTGTGTTACAGGTAGAAATTAATATAATTTGTTGATAACTTTTAAACTGCGTATGTCAAATGCAGGTTTGTGTATATATAACACCATATCTACATCTCACTGTATGAAGCACTTGGTGGGTGCGTTCCTTCACTGAGTGGAGCTGTGCCTACTTAGAGCAATTTGTAGAGACGACTTGGCTTAACAGGAAAGGCATTAGGTAAGTATGTATTTATGTAGTTAAGGATTTAAACAGAAATATATATATATCCTGGTTTATTACATTCTTAAAACTTATGCCAAACCTTACGTGCTTTTACGTGCCTGATATCTTGGCTGAAGTCTTCAGCAGGTCTAAGAATTTGTATTGCAGAAACTTGCACAGTCACTGTACAGAACTGATGTCTGCCTGCGACTGGCCTGACTCTGCCAGGAGCAGGCACTGTAAAAGCAGTTTGTCTCTCTCCTGCTTTATTGGGGTGTCTCAGTGGGATTCAGCTGCTCATGCTGGGTAACTTCACTTCTGGTTAGGAAAAAAAAAAAAAAAAGTTTATTTTCTAACTTGTATTGTCATTTCTTTGCTAGGCCAAAGAGGTCTTCATTAATTATGCATCACTTAAAGGTTAATACAGTATATTTCCCCTTGATGTATTTCTCTAAGATACTGAGAGACATCAGAAGTGATGGGGTGCCTGTGAAACTGAATTATAAATTACTTATTTTGTGAACTGTTACTACAAACGGCAAGAAATTATACTTGGTGGTTGTGATTTTCTTAATTTATGCATATAAATGGAAAATAACTTCTGTTAAATGAGGAAAAGCTTCTGTCAGATTTTGCTACCACTTCTAGCAGCCTTATTTCTTTTATGTGCTCCTAGGGAAAAGTCATGAAACTTGCAGGGCAGTCAGTGCTGTGTCTGAAACCAGGCTGTCCGTCTGAATGATGTAACTCAGCTCTAGCCTTGCACAAAAGAAAGTACTTTCAAGCAAAGAGCTAATACCAAATAATCTTCCTTCTCAGGTAACCGTGAATATCTGTCCTCTTCTGCTTCTGTGCCTGCAGTTTTGTTTCTTCTTCTCCCTTGCCAGAATAACCCAGAACGCATGCAGGTCCTGGAGCTCCGGCATTCAGCAAAGGCGAGAAGTGTGAGAATCCAGGTTCAGTAACAATGGCCTGCGCACAGGAAAACTTGTCTGCTTATCACTTGCCTGCTTGTTGGGTGTTTGTTGGGCTTTTTAATCCCCTCTCTTTTCCACAGCTCTGTGAGTTTATCTAGCAAAAGATGTTGCTTCTGTAGGAATCTGCCTAAAGACAAATTTGATAAACGAAGAGGGAATAGTTTCTTTGGATGAAAAGCACCTTTCCAGACTGCCTCAGAGGTGCAGTGGTGAGAGGTTTCAGCCTTCAGGTCAGGGATTCACGCGTGAGTCTACACACTCACCAGGAATTACCTGTTTTCAAAGCTGTCCTTAGACTGTTTTTGAAGTCTCAGGTATGTCTGGACTGCTTTAGTAGGCATTTTAAAAAGCATTATTGTAAATTGACTGATAGTAGAGGCTTCTATTGTAATTACCAGACGATTATGGATGTCTTGTGCCTCAGAATATTGATTTGAGTATATGACTGCTTTACAGTTTTGCAACTTATTCTATATTCCCATATAACTAAATAAACTGTCAAAAGCTAGTATGAAAAAATAGCCCTTTATTTGCTGACATCTAGGATAAGGCAAATAAAAATGCTTTCAAAAGTGACTTCTGCTCAAAGTGAAAGTACGCTTATGTCTCAGGCCTAGGATGTATAGTCCCTTAAGCAAAAAACCCATAACTGATCATGACAAATTTTGATTTCTCATCAACTCTTAAATGAGTGTGATTTCACACTATGTGACTAATACTGAAAGTACAAAAACACCAAGTTCCAAAAGAAATGAAATATACATCTTGGAAAATATGTATTTTTTGTCATTTGACTTGTGCAACTATAAGCTTGCACAAGGATTGTGTAAATACCATTTGGTGTTTTTTGCAAAGTTGACAGTTAAGATAAATTTTCCTATTTTTTCTAGAAAGTTTGACAAAGAGATGAAATCCCACTGAATAATTTGTCAGGAAAGAGGTTTACTTCTGATGTCTGTAGTGACTTGACTTTTTTTAAGCCAGTGAAAAAGACGAAAATTTCATTATCTGACATGATTTTCGTAAGTTTGTATGGTAGCTTTTTTTTAAAAAAAAAACAATCACTACTTTACTTAACCAAGATTTCCCCAAAATAAGTGTTTTATGACCTGAAGAATTATTGTGGTAAACGTTAATGTACAACCACCAGCTTTCCATTGTAGGGAAAGCATTCAGTAATTTCATCTTGTTATCTTTTTAGGAAAGAATAATTGAAGATACAGGTGATTACATGACTTCTTACAATTTCTTTTTAATTCTCTTTTTGCATCCATGTCTGCTGTGTTTGCAAGCCCCTAGGAGCATGTGGGAAGTGGCAAGTACCTACTGCAATAGTAAAATGCTACAACAAAGGAATCTCATATTTTTCATGTGCCCCTTACGGACAAGTTTTGAAGATCAAGAAAATGTAATATAACTTCATCCTCAGGCTGTGCAAGCTTCCAAAACTGGACTTCCAGAGGGGAGAGCAGGTATGTTGCTACAAAAAACCCCAAACCAAAACACCATTAGAGTTTACTACTCAGAGGAGAAAAACAGTACTTGTAAGAAATTCACTTTTCTGTGTTTGAGATCGTTACTGAAAAAAATGCTAGATATGGGAAGTACTGGGTGTTGGGATTGTTTGGGGGTTTTTGTCCAGTGAGGTGATTGAATTTAAGATAAAATTGTTGAATGGTTATTTGTTTTAATTGAAGCCTAGTAATGTTTGGTTTTGTGTCTCTGCTTTGTTGCAAAGGTATTGGGAGAAAGGGCTTTTTTCTTATAAATTGTGATTCTTTTCACAAAATAGAATAATGCCTTATTTAGTACTCTGACAAATATTCAATAATGTGGGTGAGTTTTTTAATAATTACCTTCTTGTATCATGCCTTTTTTTTAACTTGAGTAAGTGTAGGATTAGTTAGTAGTTCACAGAGGCTTTACCACCAAAAAGAGGTGGTAAAACTTACCAGGCTTTAGTGCAGTAGGCGCTGCCCTTCCTCGCTTTGCTATGGTCGTACGGCACACACCATCGATCTGTTGTGCAGCCTCAGAACAGCTAATTCATTTCAAACATCTGCCAGACCTCACAGTCACTACATTTTTAGAATTTTTTTTTTTTTTCTTTAGCATGAAGTTGAGACAGAGATCAGAAGAAAACTGTTCTGTACTGATATCCAGTAATCCAGGTAAGGGAGAGACCCAAGTTTCCAGACATGAGACCGGCTTCAATTAGAGCTTGTACCTTAGACAAAGAGGCGATTAATCACAGGCATAAATCCATAGGAAAGCAGTCTTCATTAGTTCCTGTGTTCCTGGAACTGTTTTTGAATAGATGCCTAGTACGAAGGTAAGTGGAAGTAGCAGACCTGCAGTAATCCTTTCAGATGAGTTATTCAGAGACCCTGATTGGTTTGGGGGTTGGGGGTTTTTTTGGTTCATGTGAAAGTTGCTGCAAAAGCAAGAGTCCTGCTCCTGAGAATGGTATCCTGTGCTGCGGTGGTGAGTGTACTCATACTGAAAGAGCATGTTTAAATCATATTAAGACTCTTAGAATGTGACCTCATATGAGAAAGTAAGGGCCTTTTAAAGAAAATTTTTGTCAAGAAAGACCTTATATGTGAGCTCCGACCTCTGAATTCTTGAGGCAGTGAGACAAGCACGGCTCTTCTAGCTTAAGGCGTGAGTTGCACAGGACAAACATTGCTAAGCTGAACTACGTTCCAGTTCTCTTACATGAATCCCACTGTTGACAAAAGTGAAAAAGTGACAAAAACTTTGCAACTCATCAGTGTATTTTGTCATTTCTATTAACTCTGGCAGGGGGATTGGACTTGATGATCCTTCGAGGTCCCTTCCAATCCCTAACATTCTGTGATTCTGTGATTCTGTAACTTCTCCAAATGTTAGACCATAAATCCAAAGTTCTGATGCATTTATTCAAAGAACTCCATTTTTTAATTTTTTTTTAAGATCTTGTCAGAGCATTTTTGAAACAGAACTGACCTTTGTAGAAAGGCCTGCCACAGAAGGCCCCCGCACCCTTTGCTATTAAACGAAACAAAATTGCTTACAAAACAGCTTGACCACAGGAGGTAAATAACTGAAAGAGTGAGGAAGGCAGGCAGGGTGACCGGCAGTGGCATCTTGCTGCAGAGCGGGAGGAGAATGGCATTAACTTGCTGTAGCTATAGAGAGGAGTGAATCGTCCACTGTGCCAGTGCTGCAGGCTGCCCAGAAGACATATAGTTTTGGCCAGTCAAGCCTAGACAACCTAATTTTTGTATAAGTTATTAAAAGACTTTGATAGCGCTGTTCTTAACCCCTTTATACGCTGCGTCAGACATAATCATTCCAGATATGTCCCTTCGACACCAGCTACCTTTGTGTGCCTATCCTGCATCTACTCCTTGGAGATAATCCCCAGCATATGGCAGGGTCGGTCCTGGTGCGATACTCCTGGTTGTCCCTGGTTGGCTTAAGCAGACAGAAGAATCCTGAACATCTTGGAGTTACTCTTCCACTTAAGCGACAGTGCGTGGTGGGAAGGCAAGGGAAGATACTTGGTCCAGTCCTCCCCTTTAGCACTGCCACCAGTCCCCTGCTCACACTTGGTGCAGCAGATGGACCGTGGGGGTAGGGGTGTCACCCCTCAGCCATTCGGGGAGGCATCCTCCTCTGCCACAGCCCTGGCAGCGTATCAAAAAGGATTCATTAATGCTTCTTGCAGCAGCACTCGCTCCCCTTCTGTGCTCCGTGACCCCCGGCAGCGAGGTCAGAGAACAGCTGTGGCCCAGCAATCGGTGGCGGCACGCTGCAGGGGAGAGGTGGCCTGGAGAGACGGTCTCCTTGCCCCCAGCAACGGATCCTGCAGGGTCAGCTACGGCTTTTTGCACCTCTCTGCCCTTTGCCCCTTCCTTTGCACCATGGGCCCTGCACGCTCCTTACTCTAAGTGCCCATCAAGAGGCAGAAGGGTTAAAATCTGTTGGGCCTGAGGGGGTTAGAAAAAAAAGTCAGTTTTCTTTAATCTGAATAATCACAAAAAGCAACCGATCTTTTTTCAAAGTTGTAGTTTATCAGACAACTCTAAGTGCTTCTGTAGTATCTGTGCATGAATTAGGTCTGCCCTTGCAGTTCAATGTAGGAAGAAGCTGTCAGTGCAAACGTGCTTGACTTTTGTTTGGTTTTACCATCCTGCAGATTAACCTAAAGCCATCTCCACGAGACCTGAGCAGCCTTTGGGGGATTCATCAGGCTAACCCATGGTAGCGTTTGACAAAGGCTCGATTTCAGTCTTTACAAATACTTGAATATTCGTCAGATTTTGAAATCTGGTTTGCACAAACACCTGCCAATCTGACTTGATTACGCAAATACCCATGGAAAGCAAATATAAGAGGCCAAAACCACCTCGTCTTTAAAAAAAGGAGGAAAAAAAAAAAAAAAAAAAGATGGAAGAATTGTGCAATGTTTGATGTAGCTTTATCGCTGGCGGAGATACGTGTGCGCCTTGTTTCCCAACAGCCCCGGAAACGGGAGTTGTAGGAAGGCTACTTTGCGAAGGCCCTCGCGATTTCCTTAAATTGGGCGATTTCAGTCAGCGACCAACTGCGAATTTAAACCAAA